>JANQBM010002410.1:0-13170 GCA_025594535.1 Erythroxylum domingense | reverse complement strand
TATATATATAATTTTGTTTTCTTGGAACCTATAGGATGATTGAAGAGCATGTGATTTTTATACACATTTAGAAGATGCAACGGCTCATATAATGATTTAAGCATAAGCTCATCATATAAATGCTTACTCCTTAAAAACATTCTCTTGATATTGAATGGCACACTTCTATAAATGAAACCAAATGTATGCTTATCATTAGAATTTTTTAGGCTGTAAACATGCTATTCAATTTTTCAGTTCCTAGATGCTATACATACAGTCATACTCTTAGATTCACACACACACACACACATATATATATATAAACCTTAAACCTTTGGTAAAGACCTAAGTAAAATTCTCACCAATGTTAGATTAGTATAACTTTTAATAAGATTTTTAAAAGCACTAATGATACAAATGTTGCAAGTAAACCTATTAGAAAACGACTCATTTTTCTCTATATGAAATAGCTTATATTGATTCACTAATAATCTCACTTTGATCTCTCTTAATTGAGTGATGCCCTTATATGTGATTTCAAACTTGTGACATATCTCATTGGTGGTCTAATATATAGATACCCTATTGAATTCATTTTTATCAAGAGCACAAAACAAATATGCACCACATTGCAATTTAATTCAATGAGTCTCTTATCATTATAACTCCATTCACTTTTATTCTTTGGTACCTTAGTCTCCATTTTATCTAAAAATATTGTTCTCATTGGAAAATACGGACCATTATCTGCAATTTCTCAAAGATCAACTTCTTCTACTAAAATAAATTTTTTCATCCTAGTTTTCCTATACATGTAATTATCAACTTCAAAGAAAAAGAATCGAAATTTTCATAAATGTATTTATTTAAATTTCACTAAAAATATAAATGCAATAGGTGGGATCAACTACAATACTAATTATTGGTCTCTGGATGACACACGAGAATGGATGAAATATATGTTCACTTTTTATGTTATTTCTAAACTAATGAATAAATTGCATATTATGAATGAACATGACAAATTGATATATGATAATCATAAAGAAATCATAATAGTAATTGAAAGAGAGTAGGGAACAAGAGACAAAATTGATTTATAGTGGTCGGACTAAACAATCTTTAGCTGATGTCCACTCCTTAAGTTTCGCTTGGAAATTCACTATCTTCTTCCTTCAGTGGATGAAGAACAACCCTCTATATAACATCTTCTTTTCCATAGGCAAAGAGGAATCTTACAATTTTCTTGTTTTACCACAGGCAAAGAGCAACCCTTTATAAATATTGTTCAAAGTCAAAAGAAACTTGTAGAAAGTGTATCTTAAGGAATTTCTCCAATTGTAATAGTTATAAGACTTAAAAACTCATCTTCTTGCTTAGACTAAAGAATAAAGATCCAATATGTGTTATATAAAACACATATGCACTCTCTAGCCTTTCAAGACTCTTAACAATTATCAACTATACCCAAAAGTCTTTTAATAACTCATATACGGTTTATTTATATCCAAAATAACTAAAAATATTCATTAGAAACAAAAAAGTACTAGTTAAAACAATTAGCAACAATTGCGTTGGTGGGCATTATGTAAATCTATCCACCAATGTAGTCATAAACTCACAATTTACATTATTAAAAAATGTTTATTTTAACAAAATGGCCAAGATAAGTTTAAAAGAAAATTACAATGATTTGCTTAAATTTTGAGGTGCTTAACTCCTTCTTGTTCACAATTTTTCACTTGAACTGTATATGAACTTCACTTTATTTATTTTCTCCACCCTTTGATTGTTATTTTATTCAATTAATTCCTTTACTCACTTTACTCTTCTATTGAACCAAATATTTCACATATTAATTTATTAATATCACTAACGATAAAAATATTAATAATAATATATTTTATTATCATCAGAATTATGAATCAGAACCTTACTTAATCCAATATAAAATCTGCATCTTTTTAACTACACCATTGATTTCTCTGGCTCCTGTAAGTAGAGAAAGCCATAATGACACCACCGTGATAATATCAAATTTTGATCTCCTAAAAATGAAATGATGACTTTGGGCTAATAATGGATGAGAATGGAAACTGAACAGAGATGGAAACATTTACACCTACCTGATAGAAGCCAATAAATGATAAACCATGAATAAGCTACAGAAGTTACATTTGGCCTAGAAAAGTTTCTACGCGTTTAGTATATAGGAATCCAGTGAAGCTAGCATCTTAGTCTATTGTAGCCACACACAAAAAATCCCTGGCAACTATGATTACGAGATGCTACTGTAGCCACAAAAAAAAGAAAAAAATCCCTAGCAACTATGATTACTAATCCCAAAAATTAGATATGTGTATGCAAAAGAAAATTATATTCTTTATAGCATCAAGCTTCACAAGATAAATTATAGCACTAACAAGTTAGCTAGAAACAAGCTACTATGATACTTCTTTCATCAAGAAGTAGCTCTACACCACTTGATTGAATAAATGGTTTCATTTCCTATTGACAGCTAGTTCTGAATAAGCTATAAAGTCATTAGTCACTTGAACAAAAAACCAAGCTCCAAATCAAGTTATGCTCGAGTAGTTACCTTAAGTGATTTTACTTGCTCCACTAACTTCTCTTCCTTGTTATAAATGCCATAGAAGAAGCAATATCATTTTTATGGTAATTGCCTCTGAGCCACATTAGTCATTGGCATGGCTTGCTTTAGTATTACTTATTTTCAAGAAAATCATCAGTAGTACTTCCAACTAAGGAGACGGCATCATCTGTCTAACCTTACTCTATCTAACTCAATCCAATTGAAAAAATGTTGTCATTTCTTAAATTTTACAAACTCTGTTAATCTTCTAAATTCATGGCTTATGAGCCAAGCCGATCCTAGTCGACATCCTCCTCGTCTTCATCTTCATTCTCATAAAACCAAAAATTTTCAAACATTCTCCTTCTTTTGAACACTAAAGAAGTGCAGTTTCCTTCACTTTCATTGATCTTCAAATCCTTAGAAGACTATGGCCAATTAGAGCCCCTCTCATCGTCTCGTCTCTCTTCGCCCCTTTCCTACATGTTGTAATACCCAGGTTCTCAAATCTCAACCACATCAAAGTATGTGAATTTTATGGATGAGTCCATTATTAAGCTAATTTTCTCATAAATGCGTCCATTATTGGGCTAAACAACTTGAGTGATGAATACATTCTATGATATTGCCTTCTATCATTCTATCACAAAAGAAAGGCTCAGAGCATGACAGAGAAAATGCAGGGATGTCTGGGGATAAAGAATATTGATTTAAACTTTGAAATTCCTAAATTGGAGATATTACAAGAAAAGGGACTAGGAATGGACGATGAAGCATTAACATTTTAAAAAAATGACCTAGATTGATGCAACTTAACTTGGAGGGTTGCCTGTAACAAAAAGGGGTGACTTAAACAGCGCTAAATTGTAAATTGTAGGAGATTAAAAGATATAAGTTTGAAATGGTGTGATAATGTGAAATTTGATATTATAAATTTCTTGGTGTTCTTAACGCCATCACTAAGAAAAATAGTCTCTCCATATCATAACCAAGTAACATTCTTCTTGCAACATAGATGTTTACTTTACCAAGGGTAGCTTCTAGAGCTTCGGACTGTATTTGGTTGAATTCTTTATGAAGTTCAATTGTAATGTCTTGAATTGATAATATAGTGTATCTTTTTCCTTTTACTTTTCAATATCATTTATTGTCTCCACAAACTCACTTTATATAAGCGTGTATTAACTTTCACGAACAACTATCATACTTTTCCATTCTTCCTGAATTTGAGTGATCAATTCCATGGAATCTTTGTGGTGTTCCTAAATATTGCCTCCCTATGCAGTCACCACTATTGATCCAAAACCAATACAAAATTACCATCTTAAAGCTTTTGAGAGGTATCTTAACTTGCACTTGCACGATCGTGCAAGCTAATTCACGGTCGTCACTTGCTTGCTATGTAAGTTAAGTCACAACCGTGTAAGTTAAGTCACGGTCGTGCATATAAGGCATGACTTAACATCTTCCTAAACATTCCCTTACCTTCAAGGAAGAAGTATTCTGAAATTAATATGTTGGAGGAGAAGAACAAGATTGATGAATATCGATATATGGACCCGTGTAAAGTAGGATATGACAAATTGAAAGGATTAAACAGGCGGATGAGGGATTTATCTTTTAGTTTCAAATTATTCTTGATGATGGTAAATTACTTCAGAGGTCTATGTATCTTTTATCTAAGCATCTCCTTAATCTTCCAAAAATGGTGTGATATAATTTTGCCTTCATTTACTCACATGGTGTTTGTAGCTTCAGAAATCTTAAAGGGTTAAATGTCTGGCCATATCTCTTTTCCAGGTTCACTTTGTGATTGAAGAAAATTGTATCAGTTAAGTTTATATAGACTCTCCAAGAAAAGTGAATGTTCGATCTTCTTATTTTTCTAGCAAATAGAGGCATAGTTCTGGAATCTCCCTATGTAGAATTTGATATTTGCTTTAATGAATGATTTTTTAATTACCTTAGAAGGTTATTTTCTCCATATCCTAATTTCAGTAGCCATTCACCCCTCCTTTTGCTACGTTAAGAAATCAACATGTATCTTATGATGTCTACATCTTATGTAGAAGTACCTAGTAATGCAAATAATTTTGCAATGCGTTTAGTGGATAGGGATGATTTTTGTTTGTTTGTATTTGGAAGACTGAAATAAGTTAGAAAGTAGAGTGCCCTCTTTGTCTTCATTGTATCTTATGCTCCCTCTTTTCGTGTTTTAACACTTATTATTATTATTGTCTAATTCACTAGAAGCTTGTCTTTCTCTTTTCCATTGTTTTCTTTTTTTATTTTTTTCTTGATAAAGTTCTCAATCTTTTCTTATGCTTCACAATTGTCAAAGATGTGAGGATCAAGTGGGATCACAAAACTGGTTGCTTGAAAGGATATGGCTTCGTTTCTTTCTACAATCAATAGATTGCTACACTTCATAAGGTTAATAGGAGAGCTTTTGGTTACTGATCATATTTTTCTCTCGCCATGGTGGACCAACAGTACTATAGTGACATGTCACTCGAAGAAGCTACTGATTTAGCCGACAAGTGTATAATGGAGATTCGATCCAAACTGGTCGTTGCACCGCCAAACTTTGTGATCAAGATAGTTAATAAAGATGGACCAAGGGAATATGCATGGCGTGAATCTGTCAAGGAGGTTGCTTTTGCCTGAGGATTGTTTTGTCATACATCCATTTTCCTTTTTGGATGTTTAATTTACAAAAGGCTTATGAATGCAATACTAATTTAGCAGTTGGATACTGATTGGATTTGTTATGTAGAAACAAAAAACTATCATTTCGCCTATTAATGTTATTATAATCGCCTGAAGTAACTCAATAACCTATATTTTCCTCTTCTACCAATACAAAACATGTCACCATGGCATGGCAGAGAATAACCACACTTCTTATTACAAATACTAACTCCCAAATTGTCAAAATAAAACGATTGTTGTGCCTATCAATCAAAATTGCATTTATAATTAATTAATTCAATTATTAATATAATGTAACACTAACATCAAATCCAATAATTGAAATTAAGAAATAAACGTGAAAAAGAGTACCATAACTAAATCAGTGAGATAGTGGCAGTAAAATTTTGTTTATTTATTTCTGTATGAATGACATAAAATAATAATTCAAATCATTATTGTATTACTAACAAATTACAAAAATTCAATATTCCAAATACTACATGAGAATATACTCATTATAAATACTACAAGAGTACTATAATGATGATGAGTGTAAACGATAATTATGTTATTTATATAAACACCAAATGGTTGTTGTGTGTCATTTCCAAAGCAATCTCACAATAGATTTCCCGCCCATCAACTTGTGTTTGCACTTCTTTGTTGTTCAATTTTCATATCTTTCAAAGTTTTTTTCCCTTCTCATAAAGCAAATTAACTTTGTTCTCACATTTGGTGGAGTAACTAATTAGAAGATGAGTAACAAGACGATTTGAAATATTTCCAAAAACCAAACATTGTGGAGAATCTAGTGTTGCTCCAAGAAACACATTAGTGACAGGGGAAGAAAGATAAGATTTTGATGACTTTCAAGTCTCTTCTCATGTAAGTTTCGTTTGTTTTTTCATTTGTAGATTTTCTTACTTGTTTTTTATTATCATTCCCTTTCTCTCTGTCTCTATCTTGAAATAATTCTTGAGGGAATGACTCAGCAGACCTAAAACTACCTTTTCATGAATGCCCTGTTTAATGTCTGCAGCTTTTGAAGTCTCTATAATATGACTTTATTGTTGATCCATTTGTGTTTTGGAAGACATAATTTTGGTAATTTACTTTTATTATTAATTTTAATTTGGAGATATATAAGCTACTTTAGTGTGTGACTCCTTTGGTGGTTCTTAAACTTAAGATAGTCTTTATATTTTTCTTAAAGGTAAGTTTTGAAGAAAATTTGATTGTTTGATGCATGGATGTCATTCCTTTCTAACTTCTTTTATTTCTATTTATACATCTATGTGAGTGATAATTTCTGTATAATGTAAAGGTTGAGTTGATTAACATTGTAGATTAGTTAATTTGAAATATAAACATTTGATTCAAAGTTTACTAGTGATAATATTGACTTCTGGTTGGTATAAGGCCTTCTAAAGCATATTATTCATTTACTAGGAAGAATTTACAAATTTTTTTAGGTGTTAGTTAGCCAACCAGAGAGAAGATGAGAACCTATAACTGCACAACTTGAAACCTTTCATTCTTCAATCACTTTTTCAGTTATAGGAATTAAATAAGCTATGTAGACCAAACTAAAATACATTTTACTCCTTAATTTAAGCCCCTAACATTCCCAATAGTTTGTAAACACTCTTTTTTTTGTTATGTTAATAATTTTATCTGAAAACAAAGCCATAATGATACGTCGTTTGTGAATTTGACAAGTGTTGAATTTAGTATTAAACAAAACGATGGAAGTTAGATCTACTCCATACCGTCGATTAGAATATGAACTTGAAAAGGAGTAACATAAGAATGATGAAATTGGCATTGGTAATAAGAGTAGAAATATGAAGTCAATTGATTTGGTGCATCTGAATTCTGAGAAGAATTTGAACAAAGTCCACTCATCTATTCCAAAGAGAGTTAACACCGAAAATTGGCATAGATTTTGAGACGGAAGAAGAAGCTTATAAATTTTATTTAATGTATGCTAAACATATCGACTTTGGAATAAGAAGGAGAAAAGTCACAAAGACAAATATAGTGAATTGATTTGCGGGATTTTTTGTTGTAGTGCTGAAGGTAAAAGGATGCCTGACAAAAGAGATGTGTATGTAAGAACTCCACATTCAGAAACAAGATATAGTTATGAAGCAACAATGAAAGTTAATAGTGTGAAAAATGGAAAATTTCAAGTGATTCAATTTATTGAGGATCACAGTCACTATCTTTCAAGTCCTAACAAAACATATTTGCATAAAAGTCACAGAAAGATATCCTCTGTTGTAGCAATGCAAATTCAAATGGCTAATGATGTGGGAATTTCACCAAAAGCATCCCATTATCTTATGGTGAGACAAGCAGGTGGGAGAAATAATCTTAGCTTTATTCTGGAGGATTACAAGAATTATTTAAGAACTAAAAGAATAAGAGATATCGAAAAGGGAGATACAGGTGGCATGTTAGAATATTTGTATAAAATGCAATTTGAAAATCCTAATTTATTTTATGCTATTCAAGTGGACGAAAATGATTTAATAACTAATATATATTGGTCAGACGCAAAGATGAGGAATGATTACTTAAATTTTGGTGATGATGTTTACTTCGATACTACTTACAAGAAAAATGGTGGGGGTCGTCCACTTGCTTTGTTTATAGGTGTGAACCATCACAAGCAAATAACAGTTTTTGGTGTTGCACTACTGTATGATGAGACTGCTATTACATTTGAGTGGTTGTTCGATAAATTTTCTAGAGCCATATCTGAGAAAAAGCCTACAACTATTCTTACTAATCAAGATGTGGCGATGGCAAAGGCATTGGCTTCAATATGGCCTGAAACTCATTATCAACTTTGTATTTAACACATTTATCAAAACGCTGCAATCCATTTGAGTGTTGTTTTTTCTCAGTTTAAAGATTTTTGGTAGGATTTTAGCTCATGCATAGATGACTTTGAAGAAAAAGAAGAAGATTTTTTCAATGCATGGAATGAGATGCTGCAAATATATGAACTTCAAGATGATGGTAGGTTGAAATGTATGTTTCATATAAAGGAAAAATGGGCTTGGTTTATGGACACCAAATGTTTTGTGTAGACATGTCCACCACGCAATGAAGTTAGAGCATGAATAGCATTGTAAAAAGGTACTTAAGTTATCAACATAACTTTTTACAATTTTTAATCACTTCTAGAGGCTTATTGATGATAATCGATTTGATGAGTTGAAAGCTAATTTTAGAACTAATGTAAGCACTCCAGCATTGTCAGCACCTATTCAAATTTTAAAACATGTAGCTAGTGTCTACACACCAGAAGTTTTTATATGTTTTCAAGATCAATGGAATCATTCTCATGACTCTAGTTTTCATCTTTGTGGTGAAGATGGTACAATTACAAAATATAAGATCACTCTTATAGGGAAGAGTTACTATAATATTGTCACTTATGATTCATCAAATGATAAAGGCCATTGTAGTTTTAGGAAGTTTGAGTCTGCTGGCATTTTATGCTCTCATGTTTTGAAAGCTTTTAACTTGAAAAATATTTTGAGAATACCGAGTCAGTATAATTTGAAAAGATGGACACAAAAAAAAAAAACATGGTACCTTGATAGTAAAAGCTCCACTATCAATGAAAGTGAATTGGATCCTAAAATGTTGTCAAGTATGAGGTATAAAGAACTCTGTGCATTAAGCATGCAATTGGTTACAAAACCAACAAAGAGCAAAGATACTTACAAAATTATGAAAGATCGCCTTCTCAACAGGTTGAAGATGGTTGACGAGATACTGCAAAGTGAAGAATTAGTTGATGAAGAGAACTTAATATCACAAGATAAAGAGTTGACCCAATGGTTAAATCCTGAAATGAATATGTTCAATCAATGTGAGATTAATTTTTGTGAAAGGAATAAGATTAGAGGTGTCAAAATAAAGACAAAATCTACTTCAAATAAGAGATTGAAGGGTGGCTTAAAGAAAAGTTCAAGAAAAAGAAAGTATGTTAAAAAATGGAAGACTTCAGCAAATATGGTAGCTTCGACACCCATACCCCTTTCTAATTCTTAGGTTATATTTTTGCTGATTTTATGTTTTCAAACCTTTTAATGCATACAATTTATATTATGACAATTTCAAGTATTTTTTAGTTTAAATACTCTATTTAGGTTTTTGAAGAAAATTCCCACATACTTGTATTATGTCCACCATATAACATCCGATAGTGCATTAATTTAAAGTTAGATTTCAGTAATTAAAAATGTCGTATAAGTATTTGAACAAAATTTCCTTTTTTTTGGTTGACACATAGCAAATAAAGCCATTTGGTGATTCGATGGATTTTACGAGTATGGTTTACACTTATCAGAGTATGACTGGAGACTCTAGACCACATTCTCAAGTACTATTTGTAATATTATATTTTGGGTATATGTTACTAATCGTTTAATGATTTCAATTTTCTATTTCTGGACCACTTGGTTATGATACATACCAAATGCAACCACTTGGTATTTCTATGGATAACACAAGTATGGTTTACACTCATCATCTTTCTGGAACAAATTCTCAGGTAGTATTTGTAATATTTTCTTTTTTCATATGTTATTAATCTTTTAATGATTTGTCATTTTAGGCCATTGATGCAAAAACAAGTAAACAAAGTTTTACTGCTATTATCCCACCTTCAATGTGCATGACTAATTTACTTGTGGTACTTTTTTTATACATTTTTTTCTTAATTTCAATTATTGTATTTCATGTTAATGTTACATTTTATTAATAATTGCATTTCATGTTAATGTTACATTCTATTAATAATTGTATTAATTAATAAAATGCATTTTGATTGATAGGCACAACAAACATTTGGTTTTGAAAATTTGGGAGTTGGAAACAAACCAAACAATTTGAGAGTTGATATTTGCAATGAGAACTGTGGTTGTTCTCTTCCATGCCTTGGTCAAAAGTTTTGCATTTGTAAAAGAGGAGTCAAATTTTGATGCAAGGTTAGCCCAAACTGTGAATCTTATTGTTCAGGAGCCCAGAGAGAAGGTCATTCATTTAGTGTAAGGTCATTCATTTAGTGCAGAATGTTAAGAAACCAACAGGTTATATGTTATTGTGTTTATCAGTATTCTGGGATTTTGAGGGTTAAACGAAAGAATTTGTTTTCTTCATGTAAATCACAACCGTGACTTAACTTACACGGTTGTGCATGCAAGTCACGGCCGTGACTTGACTTGCATGGTCGTGCATAGAAGTCATGGAAGTCATGGCCGTGAACTGGCTTAAGTCACGAAACTATAACATGGTCAAACTATGAATTGTATAATTCTTCTTATTTAATTTATCACCACATTCAAAAATTAATCTAATTAACATTCATGCAACATCCGTATCAATTTCACTCAATTCATAATTATTCAAATGGCAACCAATTTCAGCTTATGAAAACAAGTACAATCAAACTAAATTCAATACAACAATTCCCCCACTTTTACTCAAGTAAAATAAAGAATACTAGACTACAAAAACAAATAATGGAATCAACAATTTTCTCAAATAATAGTTCAAGATATTAACGATCATTTCAATAAACACAACCTAAGAAGTTGAAAGTCAAATACTCTGTGAACAAACTATTCTTTGCATATTTATCCAAAATCAACAAGCATCTCAATTCAAAGAACCATCAAACAAGTTTGATAGATGCTCACTCCACTCTCCATCCTCTCAAGCATTTAAAGGTGAGATATATATTCACTCATCGTTTATTTTATGTAAGGCATCTACCATAAGCTTGCTTACCAATTCAATCTCCACCACTCATATCAAACACAAGCATCAATCCGAAGGTCTTTATTTAGATTGTAATAGGGTCGACCTAAGGGTAAGAAAAAGGAAAATTGTAGTTTAAAACCACAACATAAATTGAGCATTTAAAATAATACAAAAAATAACCATAAAACACTCAATTCTTTCCTCTCACTTAACAAAATTAACACTTTCCATTTTTGTCTATCCTCTTCTTTTCGTTTTTTGGTCATTTTCTCTTCCTTCCTTTTCTTTTCTATTTTTTCCTCTCTTTTTTATTTTTTACTATATTTTTCATTAATTTTTTTTATTTATAAATTTAAAACAAGGAAATCAAAAGAAGAGAAATATAGAGGATAAGTAAAAATCTCCACAACTATACCCATCCCTAATGCAATAGCCAACTATATGTTATGATTCCCCCACACTTATTCCCTAAACCTAATTATACCCATTCAAATTCTCAACTTGCCTTATGATAGGTATAATAAAGAGAATAAATAATCAAGGTCAAGGCTAAGGCTAAGGCTCATATTTGGGATTAAAGAAAGAAAAGGTTTCTTGTTAAGCTCAAAGGGGGTTCACTAAAGGTAACATCATAGTGGTCTTTTAAGCAAAAGGGGTAAATCCTAATTGCCTTCATCATTTCAACATTTGCATAAGATTGTGTAATCTCAACTAGTATTTGCAAGCAAGTTCTAGAGTTCCTTAATCATGAAAGAACACTCTCAACAAAGAATTACAGATTTTGGTCTTTAATATTTCAAAAAGGCTTAAAATCTTACCAAATGAAAAGTGTCATTCATCTATCAGAAGAAGCTAATGTCCTTTTAACCAAAATCTGAGTCAGTTAGTCTAAGGATGTAAGTATACTTATTCTCTCATATTATGCATTTCTAATCCAGATTGAGTTCATTTAATAATCATGCATCTCTAACTACTAAATGGGAAAATAAACACACAAGACACAAATAATCATTTTTTCTTTTTTTTAAACTAATACTCCCGTGGCACTTGAACATTAATGTGATAAGAAAATGAAAGATGGATCTAAGAGGCAAAAGAATGAAGTCAAAGGCAAATATGAAAACAAAAAGAAATTAAAACAATAACCAATAAAAAGGGAAAGGATAGAAACGCGATACTAAGATAGGGGTAGAGGTTCTCTGAAGCGAGTATTCAAATTGGCTATGAAGGTTTGGATCTCCGCCATGCTAACTTAAATGTTAAAAAAGTTTGATGCATTTCTTCGGGTGGCGGAACATCATCTTCTATGCATCTTCCATTTTTGCAACTCAAGCTCGCTTGTTGCTCGAAACTTCCCCCATGTCATCATGGATAAAAACATAGCTATCACCTTACCACTTGATAACCTTTATTGACACCAAAGATTTCAAATCGAGATTCGAGTTGCCCGAAACTAGCTACATAGGTATTCTCTCGGTTAACAAGTCAAGACGTTCTATAATTCGGGTCATAAATGCCCTAATTACTATTTTACCTACATTAGATTGAGTCACTTCATTTAAATGCAGACTTACCCAACTACTGGCATTAAAGGGCCTAGTATGTACCATAGACCACAAAATAAATAATTCATTTTTAGAAATTGCCCCATTGTTATCTCCTCTACCGAATAGAGTAAAAGTTAAAAATCGATGGAGACAGCGAAGGGCAGAGTCCATGATGGCAGATGATTTAAACCGACTAGGGGAAATCACTTTCCTAGAATTGGTCACTTGGGCCCAAAATTTGCTAGCCACAAAATCATCAGGATATTCATAAAAATCACTATTTGGAAAGCCAAAAATAACATTAAGTACTTCTAAAGTGATCGTATGATATGTATTCATTAATCAAAATTTAAGACTCCCTGAAGTGTCCCTAGTATTAGTTTCATGAACTAATTCTAAAGTGGTCAGAATGTAACACCCCATACCCTAGGGTACGCACCGGGACGCCCGTAGGTCATTCTGACACATATCCTAAGATAAGAGAGTGCTACGTGCGTTCACTACCGTACTCCACATGGCATCACATACATTTAAATAATAAAACCATTAATTGTAAATCACAAGATTTTT
>JANQBM010002367.1:0-13174 GCA_025594535.1 Erythroxylum domingense | reverse complement strand
ATGAAGAATGAAGAAGATGTATGTTGGTTAAGGTTGGGTCGAAATGATGGAAAAGAAGTGGATTAATGTAATGAGTTATGTAATTGATAAATTTAGCTTAAAGGAAGGGAATTGGTTTGAATGGAGTGGTGGAAGGTGTCATTGATTAGAAGTGTTACTAAATGACATGATAGGAGCATGAATTATTATGATAAGGTCTTGAAAATGTGACTTGAAAGTCATGCACATTAAGTGTTCGATAAAATGCCTAAGTAAACTTGGCTTAAGATTTAAGGCTTTATAATGGTATGTATTGGAAAACACTTTCATATGTATATAGAGTGAACTTGAATTGATGTTTGGATTGATGAGAAATGGCCTAATGTGCTTGGATAAAGATGTGCTGAATTATGTTTTGAAATTACTAAGTATTGGATTAAAAGCATTAAATGCCTTAGAAAATGCAAAAGAAAGGCTAATGTGAATAGTAAGGAAGTAACCATGTGAGAAATTTAATGGTTGAGTTCTATAGCTTAAAAGGAGTGGTATTGTGTTTTATACACTTATGTGAAGGTGTATAATTATGAATTTTATGTTTAAGTAGTAAATTTTCATCGTATGTCTTTTTATGTACAAAGGCTCGGGAGGTGTGAATCAAGGAGCTTGTACCGAGGATTGTTGAAGTTAAGAGAGTGTATACATTCTTTTGAGGTGAGTTGGGGAAATCATATTTCTTAAATAGAATTGGAACATCCTAAGATGTGCTGAATGAATTGTATGTGAATTTTAATATAGGGTAGAATTGAACTTCAAATGGATGCTAACATGCCTATGTATTTAAGAAACAATATTGTTTTGAATAACATTTTACACTTGGAGTGCAACAGATGACATTTATTGCATGAAATAATGTTTTAAAATTTACATATGCATGATCGAGCCATATTTGCCGCATATATGTGTCTTTTTTTAGCTTAGAGCCATCACAAAGATTCATTTCATCGGTTGGACCAATGCCTTACTTGATTTTATACTTAAAATTTGAATATGATTTATTTTGTGATTAGTGAGGTAACGATTGGCCAATTGTGTGCTAGGAATAACTGATTACGCAACTCCCGTACCCTTAATGCTGGTATATAAAAGTCGGGTCCTTGTATCGACGCCTTTCTATGGGACTCGCGGGTGATTCAACGCCTAGGGACACTGACGAGGTCATCACCTAGGCGTCATGACGCTCTTGTCGACTTTAGTTTGGACTTACCACTGATGAAGTCAAGCCAATACTAAGGATCGGTGGGTGTGCGCATTAGTTTGGCCAATTAGTGTTGACACATATGATTGTTTTGGTTTATCTTGCTTATTTGTTTTCTGACGAGATTTAAATTATACATGTTATATTTTTATGTTTTTGTGTACTGGAACTGGAACCTATGTTCACCGAATGAGTGATTAATAGGCTAGACCTATATGGTTCCTAACTAGTATACGATGAGTCATAGGCTAGGCCTATGTGATTTTATGTGATGTATGTTCACTTTGAAGGTTATTTATACTGTCTTGGTGTGTATCGAGTTCTATGTGTGATATATGTTTTTTTCTACTCACTGAGTACATAATGTACTCACCCCCTCCGCTTTCCAACCATGGAGGTTAATGTAGTAAGCTTGAAACTCTGTGAGGTTTGTGCGGTCTTTTGACTTTTTCAGGACATTACCGCACGTGGGTAGTCATTAGTCTCTCTTTTGTACTTTTGTCACATAGTGGCTCACGAATTGTCTTCTTTGGATTGTTTATGTAAATATGCTTTGCAATTTCATAAATTTGACTCTTGACAGTTTTATCATTGTAAAAGACCTAATGTATGAACTTTGATACTATTGTTGAGGTTGCTTTGAGTGGACTTTAAAGTCCTATAGTTGTGGTAAAATTTTGGTGTGAATATAGAAGTGTGTTTAAAGTTGTTTGCAAGTTTTGGGATTTTAAAAATACAGCCGTTGTGCTGCCCAAATTTTTTTTAAATGAATAAAAAGGGAAAGACATTCAATTAGCCTTGCATAGTTAGTTTAAGGACACCGTTAGTGTCCTTAGCTCAGGCATACGGTGGTTTTCATGGGCCCGATGCGGTACTGGGTTGTGACAACTAATGTCCTTTTCCATAACAAACTGTCAGTAAAATAAGAAATGATGAAACTCCCTGAATCGTTAATGGACTTTAACAGTTTTTGTGGGAGTGTAAACTGCTCTTCTTCTTCCTCATTAACCTTGTACCCAACTTCTTCTTATTCAATATTTAACCTATTTTATGACAATCTAATACAGGTTGAACCTTTAAAATTATAAACCTCTTGTCTTACTAGTTTAACTTTTGGTCTATTTTTTAAAACATTACTCGTACCTCTCCTTAAAACTATTAATTGTTGATTAACAATAAGCTCTATTGATCCTAGTTTTTCCCTTAGGTTGTATCTAATTAAAAAATCTCTTTAATTGGGCCTAGCTATCAAACAACGTAGAGTAAGCACTTTAGATTTAGTTTGACAATCACATTATGTAATAGGAAAATAGGTTAATTATTGATGGTAAAACTTGTCGACTTATTTTACACTCATAAACAGCAAGTGAACGAGTCGTAACTTGTAGTAAAAAAAGTGGATATCAATCCCACAGGGATTGATGCCTATGCACTGCTTAATTTAGAAACAACTTTGTTTAAGAAACTAAATTATGACATGCAAATAATATGAAAATTAAGTTAAAATTAAAAGACTAATGTAAACAATGGATAATACTGAAATTGCAGAAAATCTAAATTCAAGAATCTAAATACTATTGGTTACTTTTTTTCCTATTTTGTCTTCCTCCTATTTTATCGGTTGAATTATATCTCACCCTAGATTCCCGAATGTACTAATTACCCTCTCTTAAGGTGTAACTATTTATCCCTAATTGAATTAGCGGGAATCAATTGAACGATCTCTCAACCTATCCAATGACTCTGCCGATTCAATTAATTATCAAACTATCCTATGGGTGATCAATTGACTAGTCGAGATCTTTTTTTAATTATTCAAACGTGATGATTGCTAGTCTATAGGTTGCTAACTCCCGTTGTACAATCCTACAGGAATTTCATCTCACTCACTCTCTCGATTGTTGTAAGATGACAATTAAAAACAACAATCAAGAAAGACAATTGCATTCAATTCAATAAAATAAAATCATGGTCTCCATAACATCATCAACATTCAAATAATCCATTTTCATAAAGAATAGAAGAGATTAAAATGACAGAAAATTGAATAGAAACACTTCTTCTCTTCTTTGGAAAAATCTGGAATTTTGGTGTTGATGTGCTATTTTGCCTAATCTTGATGATGATCCTTGTCTTCAATCCTTTCTCAATGCTCCAAACATGTGTTCTTCACTCAAGGAGGGTGTTTCTATAGGTGGGTGTCGTCCCTTTCTCAAGCGGAGGTTTAATTCCCCTTTTATAGTCCAAAAACACTAAGTTTAATGAAGCCTCGCAGATTGCCTTAGATTGTAATTCCCACGTTTGTGGGAGTTTGCACGATTCCCACGAGTGTGGAAATTTTTCATAGACGCATCTCTCATTTTCGTCTGTAAATCCCATGTGATGTGGGAATTTGCATGATTCTCACATACGTGGGAATTTGTCACAGATGCACTCCTCATTTATTCTCCTCTTTGATCTTTAATTCACCCTCCAAGTTTCTGCTTCCTTCTTCCTATATAAAAATAGTCAATTCTTGCCCTTAATTGACATCAAACACACAAGAACAACAATGAAAATCAAATTTAATGAAAACATACAAAATAAATCCTAAACTATAACAACAATCAAAAGCTATATTAGAAAACACATGTCAATTACCTATATAAACATATCCTAAGAACATCTATCAACATCCCCACACTTGAATCTTTGCTTGTCCTCAAGAAAAATAAATACAACCAATCAATTCTACCACTTCAGTTTCACAAAGATCAAAGCATACAATCCCTCAAATTCAAGCCAACTCAAATATCAAGTTAATTCACATATCATAATTACTTTCTCATTGGTGTACATAAGCAAACTCACAATTGGCACAATCACTCAAAGATGAGTAAAGATGAAAATGAACTTTCCTCATAGTTTTCACTCATTTATCTCAAATGTTTAAGGGTTAGTGTTTTGCTCAAACTTCCTATAGGAAACTACACTACCCTAGGCTTGCTAATACACCAATTCTCCTTTACAATGATTGCATGAATGAATAGATCAAAAGGACTTGTCTATGGTTGTCATGTGGTAAGGGTTAAGGTGGGTCAAAAGAAAGGGAAGAGAGTGAAGAACAAGTATAAGTAGAGTAAAAAGCGTATAAAATGGGATAACAAAACATAACTCTAAGACATAAAAATATAACCAATATTCTGCACTTATTGATGCTACTCACTTGTTCTTCTCTTTTTTTCAACAAAGAAGAACTATGAATCAAAACTAGCACTCTATACAATGTAGTCCACCAGTAGAAATATACTCAACTTTTCTCGGTACAAATTTCACACAATCTTAACTAATGTTTTACGTAATACTTTACTACACTTGTGGAAGGGTAGGATAAGGGGGTTTAAAGTTTTTAAATTTTAGGTGTTTTCACAAAACAAAAGGTTAAGGCTCAATAAGGGTAACAAGGGATAGTAACGGGTAGGTCATTTAAGCCAAGGGTCAACATAAAAAGGGCCTACATCATCTCTATTTAAGCATGCATCCAGTAGACTCAAACCTATTCAAAGCAAGTTCTAAAGGTAGTAACCTAAGGAAGTAACACTCAGAAAAGAAATGACATGACTATAGATGGAGTCATATGACTCAATCCTCACTTTAGCGCAAATAAAAACTCATCATGCATCTCTACACTACCTTATTATTCAAATGTCAATTTATGAATAAGCTTATGTAACCAACTACTTTTCATCACTCTATATGGTTCACTTTCTAGTTAAGTAGCCTAATCCGAGTTCAAGCATGCATTCAATCTAATTCCAACTACATGATAGAATCTCATGACTCAAATGTAGTTCTATTGCTAACAGAAAACACCATTACTAACACCAAGCACATGATATGCCTAATATGTATCCTAATCAACACAATGCACACAATGTAATTAAGAACGTCGATGTCACCTCCCCATATTTAAAGATCACAATGTCCTCAGTGTGATAAGTCAACCCCCAAGCGAGTGAAAATGACAATAAACCAAATCAAAAAATGAAAAGAAATCAAATAAAAGAAATTGAAATCAACATATAATAGCAATCTAAACAGATCAAAATGAAGTCACACCAAAATTAAAGAAATTAAAACTAAACAAAAGAAATTAAATGCAATCACACAAAATAAATAATAAAATTTAAAACTTAAAGGGTAAGAAAAGCTTATTCAGATGATGGTTGTGAGGATGATGGCATAGGAGCTTCAAAATTGTTCCTCCTACACAAGTTGAGGAACCTTGTCTTCAAGCCTCGTTGCTCCTTATGAACCTTTCGCATTTGTGTGTCGAGTTCATCATGTTGGGATGTCATCTTTTGATGGTTAGTTGCTATTTAGTTGAGAATTGGTTGATATCAGTTAATCACTGCTGGTTCCCTCGATTCCTCTACTACTGCTTATTCCTCTGGCTCTGGAGCGGCGCTCGATGTGGATGGTTGGTCTGCGACTGCACGAACACCCCTTTTGCTCCTCACTACAGTACGCATATGAGGATTGCAAAGTTCCATCAATTGGACCTCCATAATCTCAAAGCGCTCAAATATACTATGTCAAATGTGTCGTGGAGAGTAATATGTAAATTTTTCATATTAACATTATAAAATACACCCAGAGCCGAAGCAATATGAGCCATCCCAAAAGACATATTCTTTTTATTAATCACACTAACTATTGATCGAAAAATTCTATACAATGTTTTGATTTTAAGCTTGCGGTCCATATACTATAAAAAGAAAAGTTCTTTAGCTGAGCATTTATTGATTTTGGTTTTATTAAATATTATCAGGCACATAAATTTATGTAACAGTAAATGCTCAGCACTCCGGATTAGAGAATCTGGTGCATTACGTGAATCAAAATGTTCTTCAGCCATGAGAGTGTTCCAATAAGCATCGACATCAAAATCCACATGGCCATCTAAAATTTTTGCATTCGACAAATTAAACAATTCACGCATCACAGAATAATCAAGTTTAAAAACATTTCCACCCAACCTAAATCAAAATAGATCCATTTTAGAGTTGTACCTAATTGTTGTGAAAAATTCTAAACTTAGGGTGGCATAAATAGAGACATCGCACTAAACAAATCTATTCCACCCTATATTTGTGGCTAGTTTTTCAAGTCGGTGTCTAACTCTTATATTCTCTAACACTTCAAAATTCAAATACCTAGGAATGACTGTTGTTCTATTCCTAAAGTCATGGAAACGCTCACCTTCTTCTTCTGAATAAATCGAAAATAGGGCCCGATAAGTTACCGTTAGGTTGGTTTTTCCTTCACCGAAAACTTATTGGCGGAGCTCGTCGACCAGTTGCCTAACCTTAAATGTCCTTGGTGCAGCCATTATGAGAAGAAAACTTGCAAAAGTCATATTAGAGGGAGAAGGAGCAAAATCTTAACTAAACCCTTGTGTTTTGGAATGACTAATATATGAAAAGCATGAAGGAATGTAAGATTGATGGAAAGGGGTGAGGAAAATACCAAGAATCTAGATGAAAAATGAAGAGTTTTAGAAAGTGGGAGGAGAGAAAATCATGGGTTAGAGAGAGAGGGAGTGAAATTTTGAAAGTGGGTGAAAGAAAAAAGACTGAAAGTTTCCTTTCGGATGGGATTCCCACGCTTATGGGAATCCCCACAATTCCCAAAAGCGTGGGATTGCTCTCCAGAAACTCTTTGGAGAGAATTCTCACTTCCATGGGAATCACCACAATTCCCACAGATGTGGGTTTTCACTCCAAAAACTTTCTAGAGAGATTTCCCATGCTTGTGGGAATCACTTCAATTCCCACGAACATGATCCCAAAACCTACAAACACATCAAGATAATATCATCAACAAAAAATTTGAAAAGAAAAAAAATTAAAATCCAAATAAATTCAACATAAACACCAATCAAAATTCAAACATGAACATAACTAAAGAATTCAAACAAACAAATATGTAAACAAAACAATCACAAGATACTTGACTCCCATGGGTTGCCTCCCATACAGTGCTTCTGTTATAGTTAGTAACTCGACTCTCCTTCTTACTGATGGTGGTTCAAATGACCAGAATGATAGCGGTACATAAACTGATCTCAGACTTTGTACTAGGGCTACCTTATTCTGGACTCCACCTTCATTATTGTTTTCCTTTCTTCGCCTTCTCCTATGCATTCGTTTCTTCCTGAGCCCATTCTCGAGGTACTCAATATTTTTCCAACCTCTTTGGAGTTCAGGTTCCTTGACGTTTGTAGGGGTATAGTAGGATGATAATTCTTCTTCGACACCTTGAATGTTAACTGCCCCTTCCCTACTCTCAATATTAGCTCGCCCTTGTCAACATCAATAATCGCACGAGCAATAGCCAGAAACGGTCATCCAAGAACCATTGGGGTTTCCTCATCTTCATTAATATCCAATATGTAAAAATCTGCGAGAAAGGTAAATTTATCAATGTGTAGCTTTACATTCCTAATGATCCTCTTCGATAAATGCACCGTCCTGTCAGTCGTTTTCACTAATGTCTTAATTGGCTCTGGCTCTTCTAAACCTAACTTCTGACTAAATGAGTACGGCATCATGTTGATACCTAATCTCAAATCTGCAAATGCTTGATCTATCTTAACTCCATTTATACTACACGAAAGGAAAAAGTCTCCTGGGTCTTCTTTCTTCTATGCTACATGCAGACTTTCTCTTGATATATGGTTTATAACCTCTCCTTTCAACCCTTTTAACATGAACTTTGTCTGGAGTTGATTTGTTATGTCTGTCATCTCGCTTAACTCCCCTTCCTTAGAATTCCGAGCTACTCCACTTGAAGATGGCTTCCATTGAGCAAAATTTTGATGTGGAAGTCCAAGTTGAAGTTCCTTAATTGGCTCGCTTACTGGTCCACTCGAAAGGACTTATAATATTGTTTGTTTTTCTTGCTTGTTTCCATCTTTCTCCCTATGTTTGCTTTCTTTTTTCTCTATTTGAGTAATGGCCATGATTCTTTCCTTCAGATTCACCTCAATGTTGCTTGGTAGACTACCTACATTTTGAGAAGATAAAGTGTTAGCTAATTGGCCTACCTGAACTTCCAGATTATGGATGGATGATGCATGATTCTTCAAAATCTGATCGAAATTTGCTTCCATCCTCTTCTAATTTTCCTCTTGGCTTACATGCATCCTTTTATGATTCTCTTCTTGTGCTTCCAACTTGGACCCCAAAACCTCTATCATCTTATCCATTTTTCTTTCCAATGCTTTAATTTGATCTTGCTGGAATCCTGGTGGTCCTTGTGGTCTTTGTTGGCCACCTACATTATTGGTACTCTAAGAAAAGCTCGGGTGGTTTTTCCAACTAGGATTATATGTTTTTGAATATGGGTCATTACCTTACCGCGGTTGGCCTAAATAGCTTAACTATTCAGTCCTGGTAGCTCCCAATAGGAAACATTCCCTTAGCTATGTTTGTTCTCTCCACACAGCTCATATTGTGCCTGTATTACCTTAACTGTTGAGGTGGACACTCCTTGCATATTATTTAGCTACTTTGTCAAAGCCATGATCTGAGCCTACAAGGCAGTAACTGAGTCAATAGGTATCATACCTTTTTGTTCCTTATATCCTTGTCTACTCCTTTTACTTGACCACATGCATCGGTTGCTTGCCAACTCCTCCAACATATCATGAGCTGTTTCTACCATCTTCCTCGTCAGTGAACCTTCGACTGTTGCATCAATTATGCCCCTTATGCTCGAATTCACTCCATTATAAAATGTTTGAAGCAGAAATTCCTTCAGGAGGTTATGATGGGGACAACTTCTTTGAAGTTCTTTAAATCTCTCTCAAGCTTTGTAGAGAGATTCATCGTCGCTCTGTTGGAAATTTCTTATTTCCTTGATGATCCTCGTCATTTTTCTCAACAAAAAATATTTGGTGAGGAATGCTTGGACGAGATGCTCCTAAGTCGTGATCTAGCCTGGATTCAATGAATTGTACCATACTTTAGCCCGATCCTTCAACATGAATGAAAATAATCTCAGCTTCATCGCATTGTCGGACATTCCGTTAAATCTGAATGTGTCTCAAATCTCTAAGAAATTTGTAATATAGGCGTTCAGATCCTCGTTGGATAGCCCGTAGAATTGCACATTGCCTTGCAGGATATTCGTTGGCTTTATCTCAAAATTATTTTCTTGGACTATTGGTCCCGCCACTCCTTGAGGACTAAACCTTAGCCTCATGAAATCTATTAATGTTCACTTTGGTCCCCCTTACTCTCCTTCTTCAGCCATATCTTGATCTGAAAATTTTAGACACTTTGCCCTTCTTATTTCTCTTTCACGTTTCTTAATGTCGGGGAATTCGTCTTCAATAACTTCTTTCGTCCTTCGTGTACTCCTTGTGTTCATGCACCTACAAACACACAGGGAAGAGTGTCAAAAAATCTTAAATCAAAGTAATCTAAATTAGACACGATGCTCAATAATCAATCCTCGGCAACGGCGTCAAAAACTTATTGATGGTAAAACCTATCTACTTGTTTTATGCTCAGAAACTGCAAGTGAACGAGACGTGACTTATAGTAAAAAGAATGGATATCTATCCCACAGGGATTGATGCCTAGACACCGCTTAATTTAGACACAACTTTGTTTAAGAAACTAAATTATAAAATTCAAATAATTTGGAAAATTAAGTTAAAATTAAAAGACTAATGTAAACAATTGACAATATCGAAATTGCAGAAAATCTGAATTCAAGAATCTAAATATTAGAGATTACTTTTTTTCCTATTTTGTCTCCCTCCTATTTTATCAATTGAATTATGTCTCACCCTAGATCCCTAAATGTACTAATTACCCTCTCTCAAGGTATAATTATTTATCCCTAATCGAATTAGCGGAAATAAATTGGATGATCTCTCAACCTACCCAATGACTCTACCGATTCAATTAGTTATCAAACTATCCTATAGGTGGTCAATTGACTAGTCGAGATCTCTCTTCTAACTATTCAATTAATATGATGATTGCTAGTCTATAGGTCGCCAACTGTCATTATACAATCTTACACAAATTTCATCTCACTCACTCTATCGATTTGTTGCAAGATGACAATTAAAAACAACAATCAAGAAAGACAATTTCATTCAATTCAATAAAATAGGAGTTTAACATAATAGTTCCAAAAGCAATCCCTAAAATAAAATCAGCCTAACATAGTCTCCATAACATCATCAACATTCAAATAATCCATTTTTAAAAAGAATAGAAGAGATTAAAATGACAGAAAATTGAATAGAAAGACTCCTTTTCTTCTTTGGCAAAATCTGGAATTTTGTTGTTGACGTGCTATTTTAGTCAATCTTGATGATGATCCTTGTCTTCAATCCTTCCTCAATGCTCCAAACATGTGTTATTCACTCAAGGATGGTGTTTCTATAGGTGGGTGTCGTCCCTCATTCAAGATGGAGGCTTAATTCCCCTTTTATAGTCCAAAAATCCTAAGTTTAAAGAAGCCTCGCATATTGCCTCAGATTGTGATTCCCACGTTTATGGGAATTTGCATGATTCCCATGAGCATGGGAATTTTTCATAGACACATCTCTCATTTTCTTCTGTAATTCCTACGTGACGTGAGAATTTGCATGATTCCTATGAATGTGGGAATTTGTCACAGATGCACTCCTTATTTCTTCTCCCCTTTGAACTCTATTCACTATCTAAGTTGCTTCTTCCTTCTTCCTACATAAAATAGTCAATTCTTGCCATCAATTAACATCAAACACACAAGAAAAACAATGAAAATCAAACTTAGTGAAAACATACAAAATGAATCCTAAACTAGAACAATAATTAGCAATTATGCTAGAAAACACATGTTAATTACCTATAAAAACATATCCTAATGCCCACCTATCATTAATCTAAGCAATAACCATATAAATTGGGGTCATTTAATATATGCTATATTATCCCTAATAATACACGACCATTAGTTTACCATATGTGAATCAGAGTTTCAACGATTACATATTGCAATCCAGATTCTGGCAATGAGTCCAATTATGAATAATCCAGTAGTTCTATCTAAATCATTTATACATAAATCCAAAACATTAAACATAGAGTGATATAGTCAATCCCAAAAGAGAGTTAAGAATAACATCATTAGCTTAATTAATGCTCAAACATGTTCGTTAGACTTGATATCTCCTCTAAGCTGGAAAGATGAAGTTTAGCTCCTTATAGCTCTCTAAAGGGAAAGGAATTTGTCTCCTTTTAAGTCTTTAATATCTTTATAGCCTTTTTGGCCTTTCTAAAAATTTAGGATTATGTGGTTAGACACAGTAAGCTACATAGGCATGTAAGTGACCATGTATTTTATTTTGACAAAAATCATAGAGTTACATGATCCTAGAGAGATGCACAGCAATGTATGTCTTCACACAGGTGAGTAGGTCTCAGAGTTGCTTGAAACAACTTCTTCGAGTTCATAAATTTTTCCAATGAGTTACACGTTCCCACATATGATCGTATAAGTAACAATATTCCATTCTCTGTCTCATTTTCATCCTAATTCATCTCCTTTTTGCTCCTCATAGGTAAATAAGATTGAACATCGATAGAACAACACCAAGAATGAAGATTTAGCTTATTTTATTTTCCTCTAATTGTACCTAATGGAAAATATGAACCAAAATAAGTATCTTAAACACAACATAACATTAAACACTAAGCATTAGGGAATAAATATATCAACAATCAAGCCCTTATCACTATTTCTATATATGGAGTAATAAGCAAAGCTTTAGTTGGCACATAGGAAATAAATTGGATAGAGACATAGTAAATGGTTACTGGATAATGGAGCTTTTTTTTTAAAGTTAAATATAATTGAATTAACCTCAAGAGAAATGCAAAAAAATTAATTGTTTTACAACCCCATCTCTTCAATTATTAGCAACCAACTTTACTACACATTTTAGCAATTCAGTATATATTGATTCTAACTACCCTTCTTTTGTTGCCTTACACTCCTATTAAGATCTGGAATCCCTTACTTCAGTTTGCCTTGGTGTGGTTTTCTAGCTGATTAACCATCTAGTCTTCATTCTTTATGAGATTTTGTTCTTCAGGACTCTAACTAATATATTCATTCTACAATATAGCATTATATTTTTTAATATTTGTTCTTATATCTTTAACTCCTTCTGAAATATTCTAGCATTTCTTTCTCTCTACAAAAGGTACAATATTGCTATAAAACTCTTCTTCATCACCTCTTTTACCTTGTTTTTTATTTAAATTTTGGTAAATTTTTCTTCTAGCTTGTAAGAATACATTGGATTTTCAAAAGCTCTCTGATTTTTAAACAAATTAATTTAGGAAATATGCACTCAGCCATAATATGATACATAATCCCTTCTTATACCTCGCATAATTCACATGTTCTATAAGGAATCTCAAACTTGAGTTTGTCCTTGGTGCCTAGTCTTCCCAATATGCTTATGCATAGAGTAAATGCAAGGCTTGGAGTGGTGTTTTGGTCCTAAATTAGATTATAACATTGTGCTTTATTGTTTATCTCTTGTTGAAGAAATCTTTTATAGAGAATTCTATAAATCTATTAACTTTCTACTACACTGATATTCTCTAGTTGAACTAGGTTGATATATAGAATTAAGTTATCTATAATCAACTCTGTTCCTTTTTTATTGTGAAAAAACCATCTCCACATATTTGACTATACGATTCTTTCACCTTGTTGCTTGATGGAATTACAGTTTTCAGGAGTAATGCATCCTCTAACCTATTTAATGGAACATATGTAAGCCAACTATCATACTAAAGGGATGTATTATATCTGTAACATCCCGTTTCCAGAGAACGGGTCGGACCAAAGAAACGGGTCCAGATGTGGTAAATTACCACA
>JANQBM010002348.1:0-13176 GCA_025594535.1 Erythroxylum domingense | reverse complement strand
TCATTAAAAACAGACATTTCAATTAATAAAATAAATATTTATATAAAACTTGATATCTGTAACATTATGCTAAAAAAATTGTACCAAATGCTTCTGATTTACCATAAAAACCAGGAAAGAAAAATAAAGAACTTACATCCAATTAAAAATTTATAAGGAAACGAAACTCGAAGTTGAATACAATCTGATAACCCCTTGAGTCAAGCCAACCTAACTCGTGCATAACGGGGTCAGTTGATGGAGTTCAACGGATCATAAAGCCTAACAAGCAAACTTTGTCCATCCATTGGTATGTCAATGCCCTACACGTGATATATACGAATTTGTTTCTTAGGCAACCCACCAATATAAGGTACTTGAGTTTTACATTTTGTTCATATATATTAGAAACTGCAAGTAAACGCGGAACCTTTTCCTCTCGTGTCGAAACAGTTTAGTGTATAAGTTATTAAATAAGAGATGCAAAATATTTATTTCTAGAAATCGTGAACTCATATGTTTCTTTTAATTGTCTGTTTAAGTAACTTTAAATATTTACTTGACATTGTCAAGATTGTTTTATGTGCCGAAAGTATTTTTCTTTCATATTGTTCATAGCAATTTAAATACTTTTTCTTACAAATTACAACTAAAATTATTTTAGCTTTCCCCAACGTTTTTGTTTGTTTAGGAAATTTATTTATTTGTATAGTTTAGAATCGAAATTTCAGAAAAATCTGTAGTCAAATCCAAAGTTTTATATAAAAATATGTTAAAGGTCTAGCAACTAATTGAAAGTCCCAAATGCATAAAGCATATTAAATTAAAGGTAAAAAGTATAAATTGATACCTAATTTTTTTTAAAAGAAGTTGGAAGTTAATTTTTATTATTATCTATAGTATTATCTTACACTTTAATATTTTCAAAATGATATAATTGGTAGTTTTCTAAATTCTGACAAAGTTAAGTTTTTGATCATTTCTACAATATGAGCCATCAATTTATTCTGTATAATATCACAACTTGCAATTTGAATCCACTGAAATAATGGTATGAACGTATTAAATTTTTTTGTAAAATATTAACGTGCAAAGCACACGTTAACTCCGTATTAAATTGTTTACGTTGACTTGGTGTCATCATTTTCAAACTGCATTGATAAAAGATTAAACATCGCAGGTGCATAACAGTTTGAAGTATTGGAGTTAAAACCATTTCGTGTATAGTACCTTTTTTGATATTTCAAAATATTGAGTTTATGATATTTATAATAACTTCTTAAGAATATTTTAATACTTTTAATTAATGTTGAATATTTAGAAATTATAGGATTATTTAATTATAATGGTAACACTTAAGATAAAAAGAAAATTTTTAGATAAAAAGAAAATTTTTAGAGAAAAAGTTTGTTAGTTCATTTTGTTGTCAGTGTTGAGTATTATTATGTATTTTAGGTATAATTTTTAACAGAAATATCGAGTTGAAGCTATTAAATAGGTTATAAAAATATAGGAGAATTATATGCCACCCTTATGAAACATATATTAAACTCAAATAGGAGAATTCCATATAAAAAAAGATTGTGAGTTCATTTTGTGTCACCATCAAAAACTATTTGATATTTATATCATAATTTTTAGTGTGAATATCATATTACTACAAAAGACTACGATTTTGGCGACATAACTATTCGTTGATGAAGGACAACTATAATAATTCGTAGCATAAATAGTCACAAAAGCTTTGTCGGAAAATATTATTTGCAACCTAATTTTTATCAAATCGTTGCCCAAAATTTTTTGCTCCAATGAAAAATCCATCGCAAAAAGGTATACCAGGGGATAAGGGAAATTGTCGCAAATGATATATTGCGACGTTGCTATTTCGTGGCTAAATGTTATTGGCTTCGTTAATGTATGCGTAGGTAATAAGTTTTAGAGATGATTTGGTTTTTGTAGTAAAATATATTTAGCTATGTTTCGTAAACGTAGCTAAAGTTTATTGGAGACGTTTTTCGAAATGTAGCTAAAAAGATTTGGTGACAATTTTGTAATTGTAGCTAAAAAGTTTTGGTGACGAATTTTGATTCTTTACTTTAAATTTTTTATTTAATTATAATAATTAATAAAAATTTAAAGACATCTTATAGCCTGTAACATTGTTTAAATTATAATTAACATTGTTGGTAACATTGTTTGAATTATAATTAAGTAAATGGAAATAAAAATACAACTAATTAAAAGTACAAGGATTTTATATAAAAAATAAAATGTAATAAAATGTTAATTACAAAAGTTAACAAAAATTTATGTACAAACTAAGACTCCTCCTCATCGTCACTACTACTGACATACTTTGACCCAATTAATTGTTTGACCATCAGTTGAAGCTTGGTCAACTGTCGTTCAATACATTCTAATTTTTATTCATTACGTTCTAATTTTTCTTTAGTACGATCTAACTTCTCTTCATTATGTTGTAATTTAGCCTTAAGTGACTGGTTCTTTTCTTAGAGCATCGTTGCATGTGTTGGTCTTGATAAGAAAGAACCAATTGACTTAGGGTCAAACCCAAAACTTTTGATGTAGCTTGATCTTGTACCAAGGACGTTGTTGCAAATGTCATCCATATTTGACTCATTTCCATCAGATAATGATCTTTGCAATAATTTCTGCATCTTCTTCTATTTTTTACAAAACCAAATTAATATTTAATTTAAATATAATTAGTGAGTACAACGTAAATAAATAAACTTAAAAATGAAACAAAATTTTATACTTACATAATTATTCTGTGCTTCTTCAGTCGTCCAGCCTTCGCCTTCCTTCTAGTGTGTTAGTTTGTAGAGTGTGCTCTTATCACATTCTTTTCCATATAGTTCCTTCTCACTCTATGTTATGAAAAAAGAATTAAAAATACAATAAATAATATTGTATTTGATGTTATATGACATATAACCAAAGAACTTACATATTTAGTTTAGAGCCAGTGTTGTGACGAGTCTTCATTTTTTCCCTATTAGCTTTGATTTTTTCACACTTTTCCTAAAAAAAAGAAATATTATTCATTAAATTTTGTAACAATATTAATGGAACAAATGTAAAGAGAAAGAAGACAAACCTTAATACTGGTAAATGAATCACATATTTGACTTCAATTTTCTTCAGACATTCATTCAGGAACATATCTCCTTGCCTTCTCATTGAAAGGAAAAGATTTGTAGAATTTATGCAGCCAATAACGATAGTCCTTGGCCCTTTGTTTCAATAGTGAGGTCACACAGCTTGAAACTTTAGGCTTATCGATATTGACAATATTGAGTTTCATCTGTAAACTAAGTAAAAGTTAAATTAATACTTAAATAAGTAAAATAAAATGCATATAATTAAGTAAATTGAAAATTACCAAAACTTTGTCCAAAGCATTCTCTATCAGGTTGTCTTGCTTCAACTGCTTCGCATGTTAAAGGCAAGGCAATTTAGTCCTCATAATGACCCCTAACTCACTAGACAATTTTGTTGATTGAATCTTGTCAAGAGGACGACCTTGTGAGGTATAAATATGAACAGACAACTTGTTGTTCATTGCAACATTCATGCGTTGTAACTTAGAACCTTTAGTGATACCTCACCTCTTTTTCTGATACCAATATTAGAACCTGACAATAAAAAAAGATAAAATAAAACACATTAAACATGTAAATATATATTTCAACAGAAGTCTAATTATGGGTGGTAAAGATTAACAAACCTGAAGAACCCTCAGAACTAGTTGATGTAGATAGAGGTTGTTGCTGACTAGCTTCATTGGTTGATAAAGTCTGTAGTTGTTATTTGATAGGGTCGGATTGATCTAGTTGTTGTGGGGGAGGAACAATTTCGATAGTTGTCACTTTCTTTCCCTTGTTTCTACTAGATGCATAAACATAACTGAAACACCAACATTTTACTTTAACATAAGTCAAACATCAATATTGTGCATTAACATAAATCAAAACATTAACATTCTGCATAACATAAGTCAAAATTCAGTGAAGCAAAAGCTTAAGTCAAACATGAACATTCCGTATAAACATAAATTAAACAACAACATTCACATTAAAATAAATCAACAATAAGCATTAATATAAATGAAATATCAATAATACGCATTAATATAACTCCATCATGAACAATATATTTGAAACAATATGAACAATATATTTACATCCAATCATCATGATAAAGATCTTGCAAATCATCATCATTAATTACATTATGATTATAATCTTCATCACTAATATATTCGGCCAAAGTATCATCATTGTCATATAATTCATTCTCAATATAGTCTTCATCTTTTTCTACGAAAGATTGGCTTGTACTTCATCCACTTGTACTAAATTGGGATCAATATCTCTCCTATAGAATGATGACATATCTGTATCTTCTATTCGACTGACTTCATTATTCAAATTCGATTCAATCTCTTCATATACTTCATCTTCATCCTCAATCATTAAACCATTATCCATTTCATAAAAATCGAAGAGATTTCAATGTTGAAACTTTTGAACAACCTTCCAATTGCTTCCTAATATATTATTGTTGAGGTAGAAAACTTGCTTCACTTGACTTGCAAGGAAAAAAGGTTTATTATTATACTATGTCTTACTAATATTGATGCTAGTAATATTCCCGTTTACTTTCATGTCAGTAAGATTAAACCATTTGTACTTAAATAGAACAACCTTTTTATCTTTAACATAGTGCAACTTTGTTATTTTATAGATGACATCGTAGAAGTCAATAAAATCGTCATCATGACATCCCTTAACAATAACCCTGTAACTTTGGCTTCTAAGTCAACTGTCTCGATCTTGTATGTGAAATCTCACCCTATTAAAAATGCGACATGTATATCTTTTTCCATAAATATGAGGCCCACATGTCAAACAATATAACGCTGTTGTCGCCTCTTGCACGTTACGGTTATGTAACCGTATCATCTGTATGGAAAAATGAAATTAGAAGTTAATTTGACATACAAATTGTCATAAGTTTATAATTTTCCATTAATATGTAAATTACTCTATTTCTAAACCATGATACAAACTTAAGCTTATGTCTTTCTTCAACATTAATAATATTTTTGCTTCGAATGGACTCTTTGTGTTCTCTATTTAAAAAAAATAGAGATAAGGAAATGAGATTTAATCATAAAACTCTAATATGATTGTTTGAATCAAAAGTAATATATATACTTTTTATATATATCGACTTTCTTGCAATTGTTCAAAATATACCAATGGGTGATTTCGAATTTGTCTTTAGTTAACTCCACATATTTACCCATACCAAGTGACCTTACTTTTTGGAAGAAAATTGACAAGCCACCATCTTCATCAAAATCAAAGTTATGTTTTCGTCTATTAAATCTTGTCTCCACGTCATTTAAGTACATCGAACAAAATTTTAAGCATTCATTTGCTATATAAACCTCTGCAATAGACCCCTCAAGTTGAGCTTTATTATGAACATAACGCTTAAGAGAGTATAAAAACGTGAACAAAATATAAAATATTAGCAACTATTGCTAACAAATAACTTTTTAAAAAATTAGAAGTTAATATGAATTACCTTTCAAATGGGAACATCCATTGAAATTGAACCGGTCCACATAGTTTTGCTTCATATGGTGAGTGAATTGTCAAATGAACCATAACATTAAAAAATGACGGGGGAATACTAGTTCAAGTTTACATAGAATCAAAGCTATATCTTTTTCCATTTTATCAAGCTCTTTAACTTTAAGTGTTTACAAAATAATTGCTTTAAAAACTCACCCAATTGCCCAAAGTTACAAACCCATATAAAATATTTTTTTTCGTAACCTCATTGAATAAGTTTGATGGTTAAACGTAGTACAAGCCATATACCCTTTAGTGATCCATTTAGACAAATTCCTATAAGTTGGGAAATCATTTATAGTCCATAAAACAAAGACATGCATTATAAATGTTTCACCTTAAAAAACATCAAAAATTTGTAATCCAACTTCCTATAGATCATCTAAGTCATCAATTAATGGTTGCATATATACATAGATATCCTTACCAAGAGCAGTAGGTCTTGGAATAAGCAAAGATAATAACATAAAGGACTCATTCATACATTTTCATTGAGGTAAATTGTATGACACTATAATTACCAACCACATGCTATATGAAGTATTCATATTACCGAAAGGATTAAATCTATCTGAGGCTAATCTAAGTAGAACATTACAACAATCCTGCGCAAACTATGGAAATTTCTATCAAGTTCTTTCCATGCTATTAAGTCTGCTTGATGACGCATAATGTTATCATCAATGCGTTTGTTTTTATGCCACCTCATATTTATGTCTATTTTTATTGACATAAAAATTCTTTGTAGTTGGAGGTTTAATAGGAAAGTACAGCAGGATTTTATTCGGTATCTTTTTCTCTCTCCCATCATGCACTTGCCACCTTGATGTACCACAAATCAAAACTACTTAAGATCTTTATTGTCCTTAAAAAATAGAGCATAATCATACTTACAAGCATGCATTGATATATATCATAAAGTCCTTAACAATTTCTTTGCATTATAGTAAGATTTGGGCAATTTATCTCCAACAGGTAATGCATCATTGAGTTAGTCAATTAACATGTCAAAAGACTTGTTACTCCATTTATTATAGACCTTCAAATGCAACAACTTCACAACAAAAGATAGTTGTGAGAAATTTGAGCACCTTGGATGTAATTCTTCTTGAGCAACTTTCAATAACTTCTCAAAATTATCTTCTGTAATACTACCAATTATGTTAGGCATACCTGTTTCATTCATAGTCTTCATATAATTCCCATAATCACCATCTTCATTGACATCACAATCATCTACATCATTATTGTTCTTATCATCATAACTTATACCAACACTTATGCTAGAGCTCCTTACGTTCGCCATGATAAAGTCATGAAGTATATAATTTATCTATGCCTCAGATTAGCAAGTGATTATATACCACATCTTGACTTTGAAAGTTGACATTTAAGCAATCGATGCAATAACAACAAATACGACATTCCTCACCCATTTGATGTTGTACAAATTGCATTAAACTCTTAACTCCTACGTATTCAATGGACCATTTCTGATGAGACATCCAACTTTTATCCATGTAGTTATAAAATAAAAAGTTAGTAACTGAATTATTAAATGCAATCCTCTTTCAATTTTACGTGACAATAAAAGTTACTACTAATTAGAGTATTTTTATTGAATTTTGTTAACAAAGATTGAAAGTAAAGAAAAACTAAGGTAGGTGGTGTTGTTTATACGCGTGAATCAAGAAAGGGTCTTCTTATTGTCGCTCCTAGGCTCGTGAAATTTTTCACCAATAAATCTCATCAGAGCTGCATCACCGGTTTCCAACATATATACTATCCTATAGGTTTATTATGCATTAAATTCATATCAATTTTACGTGAAAATAAAGCTTACTAATAATTAGAGTACAAGTATCTGACACAAAACCAACACCTCCTTTGCATTCACACAAAACTTAAATACAAATACTTGTACTATTAAACACAAAAATATGGTAGACATTAATTAGTTACAAAATTGACTTGGCCAGAGACAACCGCAAAGTAAAAGGACGAAGGACGATGTTGCATGATTATTGACAATCTTTAACACAAAAACTTAGCCTGCGACATAATAAACATATTAAAGCAATCAAAATTGTTACTATAAAATAAAAGTCACATAGTTTGTAAGATTACAACATTTTTGCTTTTAAATGAACTTTTTACTTTTATTAACCATTTAGTGTGCTTCACAAATGATATTAATAAGTTAATTCATCAAAGATTCCACATAAAGGTCATAAATTAAGTTAGTGGAATAAAAAAGTGATCAGACGATCAAAATGAGCAAACTGAAGCACCTACAATAACAAAAAACTCTTATCAATTATTCCTCATCATAACCGTCAATTTATCAAACACCTTATATGCATTAGAAATTCATCTGAACATCAAAACCAAAATCTCGTCTTTTCCTTCCATCACTATCATTAACACATTCAATTTGTTTTCCAATCACAGACAACCCAAACCAACGAATATAACTCAATATATTAACCCTTAATACACTCAACATCCCATGGTCATTGATATTTATTTAATTGTTCATACATTTAATCATTTACACTTAGCGATTAATGATTTGAAAATGATTTATATACTCACTTTAATTCATATATAATTTTAGGTATAATTAGGAAGCAACAAAATTAAAGTGAGTCGAAAGCACTACATTTGGGCCGTTTTTCGAAGATTAATTTTCACTTGTCTTCATGGAGCAAGAAGAAGAAAATTAAAAGACAAGAAGAAGAAAAAAATCAAAATACAAAGAAGAATTAAAAGTGCTTGCTGGAAAATGAAGATATAATAAAAGAGCAAAACACATGTAGCAGCTGGGAGTTGAAGGACAAAAAAACATGCATACAGGTGGATTAAAACAAAGACAAAACGACAGCAGCACAACCCAAAGCAGAAGGAAGCTAGGCATTAAACACTAGCGTTGAACGTGAAAACTAGCATTAAACGCTAGCATTGAACGCTACAAAAGGGTTGTAAAGAACGCAAACATTGTCGTTCATGCTAGCGTAGGCTTTTAAAGAAGGAGGGAATAGAGAGCTGGTGGCAAAAGAAAAAAAAAGGAGATGTGAATAGTGGAGATGGACCAAGAAGTTTATTTGTCACATCAATAGCACAGTGAGGAGAGGTTAGACAAAATAAAACAGTAGCGAGACAGAAAGGTAGTCTTCAACTGGGGAAATTTTTGTGGGGGTTGAAGCTTTTTCTTAGGAGACCCATGGAAGGCTAAGTTTTCGACGTTAGTTCGGAAGCGACATTGATGTCGGCGACCCATATTAAGCATTTTTTTTTATTGTTTTGTTGTTTCTTTCTCTCGTTAGAAACTAATTATGTTATCTTGTATGGAATGATTGCGTATTTGAATGATGATGATTTTAATGCTCTATTGAATCCTTTTTCATGAAAACCCATTACTAGAATTGAATGTCATAGGTAATTGTTGTATTCCTGATTCATGTATAGCAACTAATGGTTCCGAATCATTAGAGATAACATAATATAGGTTAAAAAATTTGAGCTTGTGTGATTATTACCTAGATTGATCTGTCTTTCTGATTCATAAGGCGGTTGTCTGGGGTAAACTTAGAGAGCTTATTCTAAGTTTCCCGATAGCTAGGGTTAGTTAACAAGCTCTTCATAATTAATTATAATATAAGGAAAAATCAGGATTAACAAAGCTTGTTGTTAATTTACAACCGATAATTGCTAAGAGAGATAAAAGAACAACAAATCAATGAATTATGCTTAATTAGGGTGTAGGCTGAGATTGAACCAAAAAATTGGATCCCTACCGAATTCTCCAATTTTATCTTTTTTTTCATGTTTTCTTTAATTTGTTTTCATTAGGTCTATTTTATTTTATTTTATTTTCTTATTTAATACAAAACCCCCATTACCTAAACATAAATTAATTTAATTTCATAAGCTAACCGAACACTCCCTGTAGGATCGACCTAGACTCACCACTGCTACACTAGTAGTCTAGTTATTTTATTTTGACTAGCGTTATGACGTGCTGTCAATTTTGGCGCTATTGCCGAGGAGTGCGATGTCTAGTTTTTGTTATTAATGGGATAATCAGCCGAATTACTTCCATGATCGTTTGAAGGAAGCACAACAATTCCTGTAGAGACCAGAAGCTTCTTATCAAGACTCAGGTACATCCTTGGAAGAATTAGTTAATGTGTATGTTACTAACACTTTGCAATTCTAACAGGAAACAAGTTCTAGAATCTAGAACTTGACAAGCCAGACAAATCAATTGATGGAAGCTAACAATCACCTAGCATCACAAAGCAAAGAGATGTAACTATATCAACCTGAGGAGTACTCGATGGATATTAGTGCAGAAACCTTATAGAGTGAAGAAGAGTTTGAGAATCTTGAGTGTAGTACTCAAGGAATTGCTTATGAAGAAGAAGAAGTTGAGAAGGAGCATGAAGCCGAAAAGGACATATCATTTAGCTCGGAGGTAAGTACTGAGTCCATGATTATTTTTGAAACTAACTCTTCACCTTTACATAGCAGATTGAAGGAACTAAATGAGGAAGAAAAAGGTGAAGAGATATTCGAAATATTTCCTAAGTGCATAGAATCAGTCGAGATTGGAAGTCTGAGGATAGGGAAGGAGCTAAATGGGAACGATTATCAACCAAGATCCTATCCTGAAGAACCTCACATTGAAGAACCGCGTATGCCATTAGAAGATCATAATTTTGTCATGTGAGGAGAAGAAGGAGTCGAGTTAGCGACCCTAAACAAAGGCGCTTCTTAGAAGGCAACCTAAAGGAAGTAAATTTCTTTGCTTTTAAATTTTTGCATTTATTATTATTTTTATACAAGTGTGTTTCCTTGTTGGTTTATTTTTACTTGTTTTTAAGTTTTCAATTAAAATGAGAGAAAGAAACAAAAAACAAACAAAGAAACATTTGCTCGTTTTCTATTACTTCTAGGATTATTTAATCATGAGTAGAGAATGAATTGACTAGAGAATTTCATAGCAACTTTAGCATGTACTTTTTCTCTTGTGATTGGTTGGTATGCATTATCTTTAGAAGAATAGTGACTAGTGGTAGATAAAGCCAGTGAGATTTTAAGCCTTATTAAACTAAAACATCCATATCAGTCTCATTGTCTTTTGATAATATGTGACCTTTATGACATGTACATCTTGATTTTGCATTGAATTTCTATTCGAGACCACATATCATATGCATTAACATGGATAAGATTAGGCATTCTTTGTTTTTTATAAACTACATTAGCCAAATAACCTATCCTATTAGCATGATTTTTTCCTTGAGAAACCCCTTTGAGCTTTATACTTTTTCTTTGTGTACTAATCACATTACATGCTTTATACTTGCCCAAATGTCCTAACCAAGCCATAAGCTAATGGAGCTTTTGTGATTGTTGAGTTTGTGGATGTACAAAATTCTAAGTGTGGGGTGTCCATATGTTTGGGTTTGCTATAATGTTGGCATGTTTTATAATTGAAGTTTTCATATTAATGTAGTTTCTTTTAATGTTTAAACAAAAGAAAAGAAAGGAAAAGAAAGAAAGGAAATAGAAAAGTACAAGAAAAGAAAAAAAGAAAAAGAAAAAGAATGAAAAATATATGTTTAAATAAATGTATCTAGGAGTAAGTGCATATGTGTTGAAAAGTTGTTTGCGATTAATGCATTCTCCTAAAGTTGTGATGAATGGGTTATTTGAGTATATTAGATATAAGGTAGATATTGTCTTAGAAGGTTCACTTATTGTGGTTTCAATGTATTATTGGCATAAATTGTATGAGTGATCCCTTCAGTTTGGTTATGTTTAATGTGGTTTGTGTGTTAGAGCTCGAGTTTGAGTTGTGAAACTTGTTTTTGCATTCAATATAGTTTATGTACACAATTATGAGTGAATGTTGGGCTTTTGCACTTGATGGTATAATTGAGTGTTGCATTTGTTTCACTAGCTTTGATGACTCTCATGCTACTTAACCCAAATATATCTCACCTTTCCTTAGCCCACATTACAACTTTGAAAAGTCCTTTGATCCATGATTTTGCATGTGAATTATAGTGGTGGAGAAATGAAATGATATGCAAAGTTATGGATTGTCATGATCATAAATGATGTTGAGTGTACGTATAGATATATTTTAATTAAACACATTTTTTGAGTCTACCATTAGATTGCTTGGTTTTTAAAGACGATGCTTGTTGATTGATCATGAGTAGAAGCATTAAATGTTAAATTCTTGCTATGATTTTTGAAAGTCATTCATCTTTGGTTATGATTATATAGTCTTGAAGAATATGGGAATTAAGTAAATGTTTCGGGTCTTTGAGCGTAATTTGGATTTTTTGCCCGAGGACGGCCGAAAGCTAAGTATGGGAGAAATTGATATGTGTTTAATTGTTGATATATTTAATCACTTACACTTAGAGATTAATGATACAAAAATGCTTAAGATGCTCACTTTAATTCATATATGATTTTAGGTACAATTTGGAAGCAAAGAAATTAAAGTGAGTCAAAAGCACTACATTTGGGCCATTTTTTGAAGATTAATTTTCACTTATCTTTATGGAACAAAAAGAAGAAAATAAAAAGATGAAAAGAAGAAAAAATCAAATTATGAAGAATAAGAATTAAAAGTGTTTGCTGAAAAAAATGAAGAAATAACAAGAGAGCAAAATGCATGTAGCAGCTGGGAGTTGAAGGACAAAATGACATGCATGCAGGTGGATTAAAACAAAGACAAAACGATAGTAGCACAACCCAAAGCAAAAGGAAGCTAGATTTTAATGCTAGCGTTGAACGTGAAAGCTAGCGTTAAACGCTAACGTTGAACACTGCAAAAGGGTTATAAAAAACGCAAACGCTATCATTCATTCTAGCGTAGGCTTTTAAAGAAGGGGAGAATAGAGAGCTGGCTGCAGAAGAAAAAAATGAGATGTGAATATTGGAGATGGACCAAGAAGTTTATTTGTCACATCAATAACACAACGAGGAGAGGTTAGACATAATAGAATAGTGGCGGCAGTAGCGAGACAGAAAGGTGGTCTTCGGCTGGGGAAATTTTTATAAGGGCTGAAATTTTTTGTTGGGAAACCCATCGAAGGCTACGTTTTTTATGCTGGTTCGGAGGCAACATTGACACTGAAGACCCGTGTTAATCATTTTTTATTGTTTTATTGTTTCTTTCTTTCATTAGAAATTGATTATGCTATCTTGTATGGATTGATTGGGTATTTGAATGATGACGGATTTAATGCTCTATTGAATCGTTTTTCATGAAAACCCATTGCTAGAATCGAATGTAATACATAATCGTTGTATTCCCGAGTCATAGGTAGCAATTAGTGGTTCCGAATCATTAGAGATAACATAACATAGGTTAAATATTTCGAGCTTGTGTGATTATTTGTAACACCCCACTCCCGACTGGAACTCGATATCGACGGTGATATCCGAATCCGTGCCCTGCGAGGGTGGCGTGTCACATCACTTCACTCAACAAAAATCGGTA
>JANQBM010002310.1:0-13180 GCA_025594535.1 Erythroxylum domingense | reverse complement strand
ACTTCAACATCTGCGTAAGCTAGGCAACCTCCAAAATATAACTCTTGCATCATGTTATTAACTGCAATAACATGTTGCGTTAGACCATCTCCAGGCATTAAATACATGTTGACTAATTGTACATACATGCTGTCCATTCGTCTCTTCTGTGCCTCACATCGAATAAGCTTAGGCGTTTGCTTAATAATAGGCATTTTCCTAGAAAAAACAAATTTTCAGGAATCAGAAGAGTGTACAAAATAACAAATTATTTTGTCTAACACATAGCGAACTTATGCTCATTTATGGAAATAATTTAATTTATTATTATTTTTATTATTATATTTGTTTATCAATAATTTATTGAACTAATCAATTATCTTGGTTTAATTATAAACTAATTTGAAACTCCTATCTAATGTTAACTAAACAAATTAGTATTTATTCAATTAGAAAATAAACCAACGAAATTAGTTTATTTCTAAGGTTATTTTAACTAAACAAATTAGTTTGTTTTAAAAAAAACTTTCTAATTAATTAGAAACTTATTTCTAATATTCAAATAAAATAATTCAAATAGAATTAGAAACTTATTTCTAGTTTAAAGTATAACTGAACTAATCAATTTATTTTGGTTTAAGTAGAAACTAATTCTAATGTAACCCCCTTTTCTAATTTTAACTAAACAAATTAGTTTTCTTGTATTAAAAAAACTTTCTTATTTTTTAATTAGAAACTAATTTCTAATTCTTTATATTATATTTATAATTCCTTATAACCATAAGTGGTTAAACTACAAATGTATTTAATATCGAAACTGACAAAAACCATTAAGTAGTTTTTGTCCTATTATACGCGTATAATAATAAGAAGCACTTGGCATTAAAGGAAACATGAAAGGCCACGGGCCGTGCCTTTTCAAGAAGAAGTTGTCTTCTTCCTACGTTTCCTTCTTGCGTTTTGGTGTCTGTGATTTTTTTTCTTTTTAACTTTTCTATTCTTGCTTTTGAATGCAAAAGCATTTAGAGGGAGAAGAAACGAAAACTAGAATGTTTTCTTGTTTTCTTGTTGAAGACCATTCATAAAAGACCATACAAAAAAAACAAAAAACTTTCCTTTTTCTTCATTTTCATAAGAACAATGTTTCACCGTAGAAGACCATGCATTTGTCAAGACTTTCAACACTCATTATCCCAATAGTCAAGACAGATGAGAAAAGAAAAAAAATGAAACATGAGTTATTTTATAATGACAAAACCAGAAACGCATCAACACCATAAACATATAATATAGAAAGAAAAAAAATATCGCAAAAATCACGATATTAAAAAAAATGCAGATCATTATTCACATATCGTCAACAGTTAAATTTCAGATTAATGCATGCATATTACATAAACAAAACTTTAACCTGCTCTGATACTAATGTTAGAAAAACTAAACATAATCACAAAGATCATGTGAATAACAAGATCATTTACATAGGCATACAAAACAAAATCACATACTTAGATTGTGTTGAATTTCCACCGATTAAAGTACACTGTTTTGCAGAGAATTTTTGTTTTGCTTTTTCTTCGTATGAAAAGCACTTGTCTTGAAGAGACACACCAGAAGTTCTTCTTTATCCTTTTGTTCTTTGGTTTTTAACATTCAAACAATATAACTACCGTTGGTAGTTATTGAAAGAACAATGACTATTAAATCCCTCTTAGGTGAATATAATCCATTATATCAACAGCATGGCTTCCTCATCATCTCCGTGTTCCCATCAATGGATGTATGACGTGTTCTTCAGTTTTAGAGGTGAAGATACTCGTTACAAACCAACCACCTTTATGATGTAATTCGTCGCAAAGGCTTAGATATCTTTATAGATAATCACTAACTTTGAAGAGGAGAAGAAATCAGCACATCGTTGTTCCAAGCCATCCAAGATTCAAATGTTTCTATTATCAACTCTCCAAATACTATGTCTCAAAACTTGGAGCTTGAATGAACTTGTGAAAATCATTGAATGCCAGGAAACACACAGTCAAATCGTTGTTCCTATATTTTATCTCGTAGATTCTACCTATATAAGGAAACAATATGGACTTGTTGAAACAAGCTTCTCTGTTCATGAGAGAGATCGAAATAACTAGAAGAAGCTACTAAAATGGATAGAAGCGTTGACCAAAGCAGCCGATCTATCTCGTTGGGATTCCAATCTCGTCAGGTAATAATTCTCTTATTTATCTCTGCATTTACAATAATCTGTTAGTTAATGGAAGTCGAAAACGTAACCAAAATTACATGTAAGTTTATGATTCATAATTAGAAAATTGAAAACCATCATGGAGATCTTGTAAACAAAATTACATACAAAGTTTATGTATTGTATTACCATTATGAAAAAGAATTAAAATGTAGACCGTTATCTAGAAAACAAAATTACATATAAACCCTCTTTTCTTCTCTTTACTATACTTTATTATAGTTTCTCTTTAATTGATGTTAGAAGTTGCTATGACCATTATTGACTTTCTTTCTTTATCTTTATAGAAGGGGGTTGAAGCCCTTGCAATTTTATAGATTGGGAGGTAATTGGATTCTATTGCAAAGAATATTATCTTTCATATATTAAAATATTATTCTCTTCTTTTATTCTATAATTATTTTGATTGATTTCTATTATGCACTATTTGTTGATTAAATAATTTATTCCTAGATTAAATACTGAATGCGTAAAAGTTTCAATTCCTTCATTCTTTGTAACAATTATGAGTTTTTAATTTACTGCATCAGAAATTATTAATTTCTAAGTATTCAATTGGATTAAATTTAACTATAAATATTATATCATCTTGCTTAGGTGATCTTTCTTTTTTAAACTATTATTTAATTAAATTTTAGATCATTTTAAGATTTTTAAATAATAAGGGTTAATTAATTACATTTTTTATTAACTATAATTCCGAGGGAAGATAGGTATTTGATATCATATCGAATATATGATTAATGAAATAATATTTTTTATATCGATGATCAATTATAGTTTCAAAGGTGGAAGTGACCGTAAACCAAATTTTATTTCTTTGATAATTCTCTTTATTATTAGTTACATTTAATTTATTTTCTTTATTACAAAATTTGATATTATTGTAACCCCTATTTCGTTAAATATTTCTTATGTAGCGGTTGATGAACTAAAATTTCTTGTGGGACCGATCCTTACTTACCTATACTACGTTTGGCTTTATTACATAATTTAGGATTTAATTTGAATGAAGATGATAACAATGCCGCTATGTCAAACTATAAGGAATCTTATGCCCTTGAGATCAAACAGTCAACTGGTCCATAACTAAAGCTTAATATGCTAACAACCCAATTAGCTTGAAACTTTCTTTATAATTCTCAATCTATTGCATATGACTAGAAAAAAATAGAAGGATCTTTAAGATTGAATTCAGTTCTCTGACTATTATCCTCAAACAGATCACAAACTGAATCTGTTAGACTATGATAGTAAAAGGAATTGAAGGACTCCTGAAATCAACCATAAATGCTAACTGGAATCTTTAATTCTCCGGAGCCAAATTGGAAAAGCATTAGAGCAATCATCTCATATTCAAGCTTAATCATATTCCTTTTGTGTCACCAGTAGTCATCAATAGTCAATCATAATTTACTTCACCAACTAATTCCCATCAAAAATTTGTCAAATACCTTGTGTGCGTTGCCAGTGAGGTTTTCTGTTAAATACATGGTGTGTATTTTAATGAGACTTGTCATCAAACACCTTTAGAACAATATGATTCTTAGTGTTTTTTAGGATGCAATGAATTAGAACCTAACAGAGATAACAAAATTATGAGTGTTGTTCATATAAAGAAGATAATATAATAAGTTATGTGGCTTATATAGTTCAATCTATTCCATGCACATTTAGTACACTTGTATTGAAACGGACAATAATTATTGAGATTTTTTCAGTTACCTCCCTACTATATAGGAATATGTCGGCATCCTTACAAAATTTACACGACAATTGTTAATTTGTCTGTCCAAATAATACAAGTGTTGGTTGAACAATTTGAAATACCAACTAGCCAATATAGCTGACATAATTATCACATAACTATTAAAGTAATTGCCAACTTTCTTAGTCCATCTTTGAGCTAAGATAGTTATGGACTTGTTCTTCTAGCATTAAGTCCTTGTTTAGCCAACATCTAAGATTAATTATTCATCCAAATTTCTTGTACTAAAGTTGCCCTAATATGTTGGAACACTGGACTATCTTCCCACCGAAATAAGTATTTTGCACATCTTGCAACTTTTTAACTACTTGACTGATTATTTTGAATAGCCTAACTTACACCGTTTCTTTACCGAAACATGCCATTAACTTATCAATAGACCTGTACGATTATTTTTTTGTCCATCATATCATACCGAAAAGCAAGTTTCATACCATCCTTCCTCAAAATCTTATTTTATCTTTGAAGGTTGTATAGTTTATAGGGCTCTCTTTTGTGGGGTTATTATTACCTTGAAGCTCTGTAATTTACACACACACACACACACACACACACACACACAGATATATATATATATATATATATATATATCTTTGAAGGTTGTATAGTTTATATGGCTATCTTTTATGGGACTATTATTACCTTGAAGCTCTATAATTTTCACATTTTTAATTCTATATATATATATATATATTAGTAAAAAAATTCAATATTTGATCTTTCAAATTTGAAGTTAGATGCAAATTTGATCTTTCAAATGGATAAGCACAACAGTGCCCTAATTAGTTACTTTTTGCAAGTATTGAGATAAATGACGACGCCTTTCTTACGAAGAGATATAGGCCTAAACATACTAACAGTAACAAACTGATTACATCCAAATGAATTGCAAGCCGCAAGGACATAATTTAGTCACAACCAAATACAAAGGCTGTAAACTTAAAAGGCCTTATTATGGAAGAAGTTAAAGTAGATGTGACTTTTAACACTTGTAGAAGAGTAAAGGTTATTGTCGTCAAGATGATAAAAAGATGTCATGTGCAGGAATTTGCTAAATTGTTGAACTATGGTGAGGAGGTGATGAACAAGAATCCAAGTATGACATGGGCAATTAGAATACTAACAAATGTTAATTGTAAAAGGGTATTTACAAGATGTTATATTTATATTAATTCTTATAAAACGGATTGGATGAAAATTTGTAGATCAATAATAGGACTTGATGGTTATTTTTTTGAAAGGAATATATAAAGGATAGTTGTTGGTTGTTATTGGAACAGGTAGAAACTATCAAATATTTTCTATTGCTTAGGGTGTGTTTGATGTTGAATGTAGAAAAATATGGAATTGGTTTCTAGAGCTTCTAGTTTCATATCTACAACATGGAGACAATGGCTTTACATTCATTTATGATATAAGAAAGGTATGGTCTCATATTTTCTCATATTATTAACTGTATATGTTGGTTTATTTTATTCTAATTAGTTTTAATTGCTATTTAAGATTTTTTAAAGGGAATTAATGACCTATTATTAAATGTTGAGTATAGAATGTGTATAAGGTACATTTATGTTACTTGGAGACAAGACGTTGCCAATATATGTCATGGTAACAAAAAAATATTATTACGAGGGAATGGAGATGATCTAATATTACACTTCTATCATTTACCATAGACATGACAATCTTGATGGATGCATTAACAATGTTATAATAGAGAGTTATGTGCAAACATACAAGTATTCCATGGAACCACTTGATGGTTCAAGATTTTGGCCTGAATGTGAAGTCATTAAGCTACCAATAATAGGGAGAATGCCTAGTCAGTCTAAAAAATAAGAAAAAGAAAGATTTGAGTAACCTAAAACAGAAAAGGTTATCAGACATATAAGAATAATGACTTCCTCTTAAATATGGATAATAAACACACAACCAAATATTATGAACAATCTAAAAAATGTAACATTAATTTTTAAATTAATTTTATTATTACTATTTCCCACTAATCATTTAATATTTATAAAATATTTATAGGTGTTATGATCATCCAACACTAATATGAGAAGATAGAGTAAAGAGTTTAATCCATAAATTTAGCACAAACTATATCAATAAATATTACTCATACCTATAAAGTGATTAGATAGAAGAACAGTAAAGATCACGAAAGTACACAAACAAGGGTCAAAGAAAAAGGAAGAGATAAAGTGCGAGGAAGAGACAAAGGCAGAGGTAGAAGTAGAGGTATAGGTAGAGGTAGAGGTAAAGATAGAAGGAAAGAGTTGGTAGATATGGTTACACTTCAATTACACTTCAACAGTCAAGTAAAATATAATTAGTTTTATACGTAAGTATATATGGAATTATGTTCTATTATCAATATATTTGAAATTATATAAACAGTAAATAACTATTGTTATTGTCATATATAATCGATATAAAGAAAATGTTCAGATATTGAGGCTAGGTACCTTATAAAGATCTACTACTGTAAATTCTAATTCTCAAATTGAAATTGACTTCCAACTTAGAGGATTGCAATGGAATGATGGGAATATCATCACTTCATCAATATTATGTAATGAGAGGGACACAAAGAGAAAATGGCTTATGGATTCGACTTTGAACTCAAGTCCAACTTGATTTTTAAACTTGTTATAAATTTTTTATTATTTCTTTTCAAATTGTTATGAAATTAGATTTTTTTGTATTCTATTATAAATTTAGATTGTTATAATGGAAGTTGTTTAGCATTAGATTTAATTATCAAATTACTTTTCATATTTTGGAGCTGGTTAAATAGTGCTTATTATTGGAATTATCTTACAACTTTGAGATGAAATTGTTTAAATGGAAGTTGTTATTAGAATAACTTATTATTGAAATTGGCCTTTCATATATGCTTGAGATGATGTATCGTGATGATAACCTCTTTGAGATGGCTCATTAGCTTTTGGTAAACTTTAATGTCGAGGTTGGAAATGCTTATAATTACTATCTTCTCTTTTCTCTTCTTTCCTTTTTATTACTCAAAGAATGGAAATTTGATAAAACCACATAGGCGAAGGTCATTACCCTAGCAAACATTATCTTCTTGCATTTAACTTAAATAACTAAGAAAGTTGATAATATATTAGTCCATACAACTAACAAGAATTTTTTAATATGATAAAACATTCATAATAAATTATCATTGTGCAACACCAAAGTTTATAAAATTTGTATTCTTTAACTTTTTAATATAACGAGTTACAAATTTAGGTAAAATATTATAGCACATATTTTATAATAAATTATCTTTCTTTGCAATCTTCTTTGCCTTAGATATTGCATATTACAGTGCCACTTTTGCTTCTACCATTTTTTTTATAGCTTATGCATATTATCCATGCACTTACCATCTTTTGACTTCTTGTTTTCAAATTTCAACCTTTTATTATTAACTTTCAATTTATTTAGAACTAACTTTGCCTTGTCACTGAAATATTTATTCACACATTTCAAAAAATTAAATTTCCCTTCCTACAACAAATGTAATAAAGTTCATTTATTATCAAATAACAACTACTTTATTATTAACAATTAACCTATCTCATAATTAGGGCATCCATAAAAATTTTTTGCAAGATTGTCATTGGTCCAAGAAGTTAGCTAAGGACTTTGTCTTTCACATCGATAAAAAAACTTGCTTATCATATTACCTTTCAAAAAGTTTTGTCAATTGATTTACAAGATTCACCATCCATGACAATTAACAAAATCTATACCAATAAAAAATCAAACATCAGTATATCTCCTTCTACATAGAACAACTTCAACAATTTAAGATAACCAAGTTAAATTAATTTAGACCAAGGCATTACAAAGAATATAGCCACATTACGAAGATTACAAAGAGGCAAAGGCATAACAAATATTATCCAAAAAGATAGCAAGTTAGCTATCACATAAGCTACGTGCTATAATTTAAGCCAATAAACTATAAGAATTGAAGAACAAAAATATAAATAAAAAACTATATGAGAAACTTTTGCTATCCACCATATATGCTTGCAACAATTTTATATAGATTTAAAGAGACATAATGAGAACAATAATTATGCATAAATTGTTATAAAAAGATCAATCATTACTTAAAATTCAAAGTTGAAAAGAGTAATAGTTACAACAAATCAATAGTTTATCACCTAAAAAATTCATATGGAGCTTACTTTTGTTCACTGAGAAGAGAAGTCGTTGTCATCTTCCCTACCCATCGAACGTTAAATTATTATATAATTCACCTATTGATTATTAGTTTCATCTCTTCATACCATCATCATCACGATCTAAGTTCTCCATTACTCTCTTTATCATACCATCATCATGGCTTCCTCTTCATTTTCTAGTTCTCTATCTTCCCACTAATGGAAGTATGATGTTTTCTTGAGCTTCAAAGGTGAAGATACTCGTTATAATTTCACCTATCATCTTTATGATGCTCTTCGTCGAAAAGGTTTAGAGATCTTTGAAGAGGAGAAGAAATCAGCACATCACTTATCAAAGCCATCCAAGACTCCAATGTTTCTGTTATCATCTTCGCCAAAGACTATGTCTCTTCGACTTGGTGCCTGAATGAACTTGTGAAGATCATTGAATGTCACGAAACTCACGGTCAGATTGTTGTTCCTATATTCTATCACGCATATCCAACCTATATAAGGAAACAAAGTGAACCTGTTAAGAAACACTTTTCTTTTCTGGGGACCTTATCTTTTTAAGTAAGGTTGTACATCCAACGAAGCATTCTCATCTTCACCACCATTAACTTATAACAATACACCTATTCAATGGGCCAACATTCTGTACCATAAAGCATGACCAGCCTAATCACTTCATGATAGAATTTATCTTTGAGCTTGAGTGATATCTCATTGTCATATAAAACTCCTTATGCACTTCCTCCATTTAAACCATCTTGATCTGATACAGTAAACAATATCCTCATTAATCTCTCTATTGCTTTATATATCCTAGATGCTTAAACCACCATCTCTGTAGTATAACTTTTCAATCAATCTTTACCTCCATATTGGAAGCCACCTTATGGCCATAAAAGTTACACTCTAAGTATTCATTCTTAGTCCTGTTCAATTAAAAACTTTCGACTATAACATATCTCTCTAAAGTTCTAGCTTAACATTGATACCCTCTTTTGTCTAATCCACTAAAACAATGTCATCAAAATAACATATACCAAGGCACTTCCCCTTGGATTTTCTTAGTGAGTACATCCATCATTACTACAAATAAAAAGCGGCTCAATGAGGAGATTTGGTACAGCCCAATATCACTAGAAAAATGCTCTGTATCACCTCTTATCGTCCTTATCCTAGTATTTACATCTTCATACATATTCCTAATAACTCAAATATAGATCATAAAAAATCTCTTACCTTTTAAAAACCTCTACATGATTTTCCTAAGTATCCTATCATAAGCCTTCTCTAAGTCATGGTAATTCCAACAATTATTCCTCATATATCCTTATAACATAATCATATATTACAAAATCAGCCTTGAAGCACATAGACATGAAGTTTCCAAATTGAATTGGAATTATATAGGAGCACAAATACCTATTACCATATCTACACTATAAAGCTTCACTCGATGAGCCAATGTTGTTTCACAAAATCATTCATACATAAATATATGTAAAATCATAAGATGAAATTGCATAATTATATAAATTGAATAGGGGAGTATATGTTATAGAATTGTCAGAGCATTGCAAATGACATTAGTTAAAGATTGAGAGAAAACTAGGAAGAAAGCAAAAAGAGAATGTGGAGAGAGGTGGAACACGTCTCTTCTATTTTTTTCCTACTATAAACTTAGTCTAATTTTATCTTGCAAATATTCCTATCTAAAACAAATCCAAATCCTATTATGGAAAGAAGTTTCCTAATTGAACTCCAACTTTTCAAGTGAATTTGACATTAGGAATGATCTCGTTTATCCACTGCAGTAATCTGTCCACTTTTTTCAAAATTTGTGATTTTCACCAATAATGCTCCAATTTGATGTTATCTCCACTTTTGAACAAAAAAACATTAAGTTCCCTATTTCAACACCAAAATATATTCAAAACAAAAGAGATAATCCTAATTAATATATCAAAATAACATCTTATCAAATTGCCCCACACTGAACTCATGCTTGTCCTCAAGCATACATCAATTCAATACATCAATCATCCTCATATCATCCTCTCTTCATGTTATCTAAAAAATTCCGAAATCTAATACACATTAAATATTTAGGATAAAATAACAATTGATAAAACAAGTAATCTTAGGACACATTTTTAGAATGAAAACATAAAATCTCATCAATTCGATTAAAATCAAATGAAATAAGGCTCGACACCCTCTTATGGATTTCACTCTATACACTCAAAGTGTTTGTTCATTAAGGTCTCAAATTAAACCATAGCGAGTTATTTCCATAAGCTTGCTCATGAATCATATCTCCACTACTTAATAAAAATGAACTTAATGCATAAATCAAAGGGACTTAATAAGGGTTTTAATATGGCTTAGGTAAGGTATATAAAAAAAGAAGTTTTTAAGTAAATTGAAGGAAATCATTCAAACTTATCTACATAAGTTTCAATTTAAATAAATCCACTTGATTCAAATAGCATCCTTTTCATACACATCTCTTTTTGTTTCTTTTTTCAAAGAACCTCAAAGAAGAGTTTTTTTATAAATTTTTTTATACTTTTCGTCCAACCTATAAAAAATGAAAAATTAAAATAATGCAACTTGAATCAGCTAATTTACTTTTCATGGAAATATTCAAAATTCTATGAAAATAAGCTTTAAAGGATTCCTTCAATTTAGAGGCTCAAAATCATTGAGGACGTCATCAACAAAAAGGGTAAAATTGGCTTGTAACAATGTTATTATGTAAGAAAAGAAAAGGTAAAACTCAAATTGGATTTCTAGGGATAAAAGGTAAGGTAAGCTTGTTTAGGTCAAAAGTGGTTATCCTAAGTGCCCTTATCATTTTTGTACACACATTCATAAAAAATGTGGTCTCAACATGTATTCAAAGGCAAGTTCTAGTATGAACACATTATGTTTGATAACACACATAAAAAATATATGTATGAGCACATATGTGATGAATTCTCTTAGGCTCAAAGCTTACGTAGGTGTCAAAATGCATCAAGTCTTGCACACTTTCATTCAACAAAACCAATGAGATACTTAAAATAGTTTAATGGAAAATACTAATCATGCATGTCTCTCTCATACATTATTTCTTAAACAAAAAATGTATCCTAACTTAAGGATTATTTATAAACAACAATCAGAAAAGTATGAAACCATCATAAGTATGAATCATAGTATTATAAGTCCAAGTAAGTGTAACAAAGTTCATCATAATATAAGCACTCGCTTCCTCACACCCAAATCATACATTGTCCCCAATGTATGCTTAAGGTAATCACATCTCAAAAAAATAATCAACAAAATAAAGTATAAAGTAGAAGACCCCCTTGAATTGTGAGCATTTGAAAGGAGATGTATTACGGCGTTGATGGATATGGAGGTATCACTTGACAAGACCCCCTTTATAATAATAACCTTGTTGATTAAGAAAATCTTGATTATCTTCAGTCTATGAATAATTTGTTGGCTGGAAATCCTTCTTTTGCTTATCACCAATCAATTTAATTTTGAGTTTTAATTCTTGTGATTTATTGCTTTCGCCCCTTAATTCAAGTTTTAATTCATCCATTAATACTTCCTGATCTGATTCATAACCATAAATAATTTCATCTTTTTCATTTGCATTATTAGTAATAGCTGGACATAATTTTTCGGTAGTCATTAAATGTAATTTTTGTATTAAAGAAGTTACTTCTACTAATTGTTGTTGAATATTTCGTTCAACATCTTCTATGGGTTGTTCCTGATAAAAGGGTTGTTGTGTTGTTTGGGTTTATATCGTTTCCATGGTTTTGATGTAATTACTAGCTCTGATACCACTTTGCTAACGAAAACACGTGTTGACATTAACGGATACCAAATCCTTGTAAGTCCACCACGCCTCCGCGGCGGGCACCCATACACCCCGGGAGTCTAGTTTGCTGCGGAACCCGTCGAATCTCAGTTTGAGGTACTCGATACCGTGTAATGTCAGCACGAATGCAGCGATTCGAACCCAAGACGTGAAGGATCTCACAAAGCTCTTATTATACCTTTACATTAAAAGGATAAGGTAATTTTTGAATAAAAATATAGATATACAGTAGCAGAAGTAGTGGTGGTAGTGGTAGTATTAATAGTGGCAGTAATGGTAATGGTTGTGATCGTAATGGTAGTAGTGATAATCGTAGTGGTCGTAGCGATAATAGTAGTAGTAGTCATAGTAGTAGTAATAGTAGTCGTAGTAGTAGTAGTAATCGTAGTCGTAGTAGTAGTAATCGTAGTCGTAATAGTAGTAGTAGTAATGGTGGTGGTGATATTCGTAGTCGTTGTCATAGTTGTGGTCGCAGTCGTAGTAATAGTAATAGCAGTAGTAGTAGCAGCAGCAGCAGCAGTAGTAGTAGTAGTAGTAATAGTAGTAGTAGTAGTAGTAGTAGTAGTGGCAATAATGGTAGTAGTAGTAGTAGTAGTAATAGGGGTAGTAGTAGTAGTGGTAGTGGTAGTGGTAGTGGTAGTAGTAATTGTAATAGTTGTAGTAGTTGTAATGGTAATGGTTGTGGTATTAGTGGTAGTAGTAATAATCGTAGTGGCCATAGCGATAATAATAGAAGCAGTTATAGTGGTAGTAGTAGTAGTAGTAATCATAGTAGTAATCGTAGTCATAGTAGTAGTAGTAGTAATGGTGGTGGTGGTAGTCGTAGTCGTTGTCATAGTCGTGGTCGCAGTCGTAGTAGTCGTGTAACATCCCGTTTCCATATAACGGGTTAAACCCTAGAAACGGGTGAACGAGAGATCAATCAGTGAAATTAGAAAAACACATCTCATGCTCATGCATTTGTGAACAGTGATTGTTGCACGTGAAAAATGTCTGTACATGCATTCATGACATTCTTCCCGATATAAGTGTGAATAAATGTGAATTTGGAAAAATATGTTTTGTGTGTGTAAAATTGAATTGGAGAGGGTCATAGTGAT
>JANQBM010002292.1:0-13182 GCA_025594535.1 Erythroxylum domingense | reverse complement strand
CATGAGATGTGGTAATTTACCACACCTGGACCCGTTTCTCTGGTCCGACCCGTTCTCTGGAAACGGGATGTTACATACGCAAATACAACACAGACGCAAAGTGAGTATAGATGCAAAATCACAACACAGACGCAAATACAACACAGACACAGACGCAGACGCAGACGCAGACGCGAAATCAAAATGTAGACGCAGACACAAAGTCAACACAGATGCAAAGACATAGACGATATCATAAAGATACATTAGCACGTCAGAACAGTTATTTAGTTAGAGTTAGTTACAGAACTCAACTAAAGAATCAGTTATCAAGAATCAAGAAGCGGTTATCAAAAATCAAGAAGCAGTTAGAGACGAAGGCTATAAATACTAGTCATAGTCGAAGATTTTACAATGTTAGAGAACATTCTTACAAATCTTACGATTCATAAAACAGTGATCTTTGAGCGTTCAATACTTACTTAGAAAAGGGAAATTATGTAGTGTGATACAAAAAGAGCTAACCCTACTGTAACAAAAGATCACAATTTTTTTCTAGTAAGAGAAAGAAAAGGTTGATAGCCTAGAGAGGCTAAGATAGCTGAAAGAATACTTTGTAAGAGACCTGAAGAGGCTCTGGGAGGGAAAAAAGAATACTTGTAATTGTTTGGAGTATAGTGAAACACTCAGACGAACTCTGAGGACTGGACGTAGCCCATAGTTTGGGGTGAACCAGTATAAAAATCACAGCGTCTATGTTTTATCTTTACTTCAGTTTATTTTGTTGTTAAACAATCATAAAGCAGTTATTTGCGATTTAACTAAGTAATAATTTGTGATATTTTTTAACAAGAAAGAGAAGTTCTTAGCAAGATTTTATATTCACAAAAAAAGGGATACACCATTCAACCCCTTTCTTGTGTATCGAGTTTCTTGTACGTAAAGTCTATACTAACGTGTGATTTACTTCAATAACGCGTACCTTCTTCCTCCAATTAAATAGGGAATGGAGCCCAATAAGTTGCCGCTAAATTGGACTTACCTTCATCGAAGACTTACAAGTGATATTCATCAACTGGTTTCCGAGCCATCATCTTCCTTAGTTCCATTGTATGAAAAAAACTTGCAAAATAAGAAAAAGATGAGTGAATTCGATTTTTAGAGAGAGAGAAAGAGAAATCTTACCAAAAACTTTGTGTTTTGAATGATTAATGCATGAAAAGAATAAAATATTGTAAGATTAATGAAAAAAGATGAAGAAACTATCAAGAATCTAGAGGAACATGAAGAGTTTTAGAGAGTGGGAGGAGAGAATTTTGTGGGTTAGAGAGAGAACGAGTGAAAATTTGAAGAATGAGTGAAAGAAGAAAAGGGAAGGGAAAGTTAAATTTCACTCCGAATGGAATTCCCATGATCGTTGGAATTCCCCCAATTCCCACGATCGTGAGATTTCTTTCTAGAAAGTTTCTGGAGAGATTTCCCATGATCTTGGGAATCAATTCAATTTCCACGATCGTGAGAAGAGGTCTCATTATTCCAAACCTTTTTCCAAGCTTAGTATTAGTTCTTCATAATCCTATAACTTACAAACACATCAAATTAATATTATCAATAATAATTTCATAAAAAAACAAGTTGAAATTCAAACAAGAACCAAATTAACCTCAATCAAATTCAAATCAAACATGATCATAATTAAATAAGTCAAGAAAACAACTAAACAAAGACAATCAAAAGATAGTAGAATTCCACAGGTTGCCTCCTATGTAGCGCTTTTGTTAACATCGATAGCTCGATTCTCCTTCCTTGGAAACTTAGCTAGGATCAATTATTAGCGGCTTGCTTCTACCTTTTTTGTTCAACAACGATTTTTTGGCCTGTAAGTAAGCTACAAATTGTAAAATAATCAAAAGGATAATATGGATAACATTATGAAAATCAATAAAGCTCAATAATGTCTTTTTATCAAGTGAACTGTCAACATAACAGGGAATAACAAAACTCCCTGAATCTTCCATTGAATCCAACAGTTTGTCCTGTAAGAAGGTGAGTTGATCTCTTTCTTCCATAATCACCTTCGTCTCTTCTGATTCTTCTGCTTCCCGAATAAAAACTTTCATAACTTCTTCAAACTTAATGTCTATTGTCATCTATTCTTCGTCTTTTTATTCTTCAAAAGATTCGAACACATCAATTATCCTGAATAAGCTACTATCCTTTGGATTCTTAAATGCATCATTCATGTTGAATGTCACCTGATCATTGTCAATCCAAAAGATGGAGTTCTTTTCATGAGCATCTGCCTAAGATTTTTTGATGTGCGCATATGGTATATCAAGAATTGGTGAATAATAAGGAGGGCTTTCATCCTTTTCTTCATTCTCTTTCTTGATTTAATAATCTTCTATAAGGTAAGGTTCAACCTAGTTTTCCACTGGTTCTTCTTGTTCGTCTCCATTTCCAAGTGTGATAGCCTCATTTTTCTCTCGTTGATATAATTCCATATGAATTAAAAAGTCTTCCACACTTCTCTTACAAAATTCACGGGAAAGCTGTCTTACTTAAGTCTCCAGGTTGTGAATAAAAATGACATGATATTTAAAAACTTGATCAAGCTTCTCCTCCAGTCTCTTCTTACTTCCCTTTTGGATGAGAAACATCTTCTTCTGATTCTCTTCCATTTCTGTTAGCTTATCCATGAGTTTGTTAAATTTGGAATCCCATGAACTGGACTTATCTTGCTGAAATTCCAATAAGTCTTGATGTCTCATATAAGTACTTACATTGTTGGACCAATAAAAATTAGGTGGTTTTGCCAACTTGGAGTGTACGTGTTCTAATAAGGATCAGTACTTTTCCGACCATACTATGCTTCATTGTAATTCGCAAAAGTTCCTTACTCCCTATAACATCTATCTTCCATTATTGTTCTTCCTATTTCTTCTTGGAATCTAGCTCTTCAGATGTCTCATTCCTCATTCTAAGATGTTTTAATGTGTTTTATGATATCGGATAGTTTGTCGTTATCAAATTATGTTGATTTTCACGTGCTCCTTGTGTTCATGCACCTGCAAATACACAAGAAAAAGTATCAAAATTATTAAATCAAAGTAATCTAAATTAAACAAGATGCTAAACAATCAATCCCCGGAAGCGGCCCAAAAACTTGATAGTAAAAACAATATTCTCGTTTTACGCTCAAAAATTGAGTGAATGAGTCATGACTTGTAGTTAAAAAGAGCAGATATCGATCCGACAGGGATTGATGCCTAGACACCACTTAATTCAGATAAAACTTTGTTTAAGAAATGAATTTTTTAAATTCAAATAATCTGAAAAAATTAAATTAAAATTAAAAGATTAACACAAAACAATAGACAATACCAAAGTGCAGAAAAATCAGAATTCAAGAATCTAAAGCCTAGAGATTACTTTTTTCCCTATTTTGTCTCCCTCCTATTTTATTAATTAAATTGTGTCTCACCTAAGATTTTCGAATGTATTAATTATCCTCTCTCAAGATATAATTAATTGTCACTAATCGAATCAATGAGAATCAATTGGACGATCTCTCAACCTACCCAATGACTCTACCGATTCAACTAGTTATTAAACTATCATACAGGTGATCAATTAAATTCGCCGAGATCTCTCTTCTAACTAATCAATTGATTTGATGATTGTACGTCTATAGGATGCCAACTCTCATTGTACTATCCTACACAATTAATCTTACTCACTCTCTTGATTTATTGCAAGATAACAAATAAAATCAACAATCATCAAAGATAACTTCACTCAATTCAATAAAATAAGAGTTTTAACAAAATAGTTAAAAAACAATCCCTAAAACTAAATTAGCCACTCATGGTCTCCATATCATCATCAACATTCAAATAAACCATTTTACAAACAATAGAAGGAAGAAAAACAAAGGAAATTGGATAAAAGGAAATTCTTCTCTTCTTTGCCAAAATATGGAATTTTGGATATTGATGTGCTATTTTCCCCAATCTTGATGATAATCCTTGACTTTAATCTGTACTCAAGGCTCCAAACTTGTGTTCTTCACTTAAGGATGGTGTTTCTATATAAGGGTTTCATCTCCCCCTGATGATGGAGGCTTAATTATGTTCTTATAGTCCAAAAACCTAAGTTTAATGAACCCTCGCATAATGACTCAGATTATAATTCCCACGATCGTGGGAATTGGCATGATTGTCATAATCATGGGAATTTGCCACAGATTAACTCCTCTTTTCTTCTCTTCTTTGATCTCTAACTCAATCTCCAAGTTGTTCCATCTTCCTTCCTATATAAAAATAGTCAATTCTTACACATAAAAGAACAACAATAGAAATCAAACTAAATGAAAACATACAAAATTATTCCTAAACTACAACAATAATCAACAATTATGCAAGAAAACACATGCCAATTACTTAGAAAAACATAACTTAATGCACAACTATCATATATTCTCCTCTTTTTGTTGCTTCAGCTGCCACCATTTTTACTCTGCAGCCCAAACACTATTTGTTTTTTCATGGATCTATTTCCTTCGTTTTGGCCAGCCTCTTCTTGCTTCATATTTGTAGCCCACGTTTTCCTTTCCTATCTAACTCATAATCCCCACGTTGTTTGATTCAACTAGGTCAATCTCACAGACTTTACAGCCTTCAAATGTAAGGTTAAAGCCTAAAACAATATCTCTAAAAAATTCTACTGTTGACTATCACATAGGTATCACTATACGAGGCTATGTCTAGTTAGGTTCAACGCCTGGTTTAGCTCTTTTTTTCCCAAAATATTTGCAATTCTTTCTATTTGGTTCCAAAATACACCTTGACATGAAACAAGATTAATTTCTATTAAGTATAACTTCAAACCTCAAAAACAAAGAAAATTAACACACAAAAAGATAGAAAATAAAGAAACTAACAAACTCACCCACATTAACCTTTTGCTTGCCCTCGAGCAAATTAAACATGGCCATCAAATTCTATCAATTCGTTTTCAAAGAAACCAAGCGTATGCAATCATTCAAACTTTGGCCAATCGAATATCAAGCTATTACATGCATCATGATTAGCTTTTATCAATGAACATAAACAAACTCAACTTATGATACTATCATTCAAAGATAAGTAGAAATTCACAATGGATTTTTCTCACGAGATTCGCTCATTTCACTCAAGCATTTATAGGTTGGTGTTTCACTCAAAACTCCCTATAGGAAATCACACTACTATAGGCTTCCAAATACACCAATTCTCTTCTACAGTAATTACATCCTAAAATAGATCAAAATTGATTTATTTAAGGTTGTAATGGAGCTAAGGTTAAGGTGAGTTAAAAGGATTTTTCACAAGTAGTCATAAAGCACTAAATATACAATGGGACAACAAAATGTATTTCTGAGAATTGCATGTAAATAACTAACTACTCAACACTTTTTATTGCTAATATACTTGATTCTTTTTTTAAAATAATACTAAGGAAACAATGAACAATAACAGTAACTAAATACAATTTCCTCTATGAGTATAAGTACTGGTAAACACGTCTTAGAAAAAAATAAAGCCAAAAGTCCCAAAACTAGCTAACTTAGCACTTTATTAAACATTTGAATAGGTGAGGCTAATGGGGTTTGATGTTTTAGAATGGGGTGTTTTCTTTAAGAAACAAATGGGGTAAAGGCTCAAAGGGTTTTTCAAGGGGAAATAAGATAGGTGGGTCATTTAAGTCAAGGGTTAAAAGAAAAAGTGCTTAATCATTTCTATCTAGCATGCATCTAGCATATTCAAACTGGCTCAGAGCAAGTTCTGAAGGCAATCACCTAAGGGAGTATCACACACACAAAGAAATGAAATGACTTTTAAATGGAGTCATATAGGCTCAATTGAAAATCCCTTATGCTTCTATACATTACCTAATCACTCAAGCATCAATTTCTGAGTAAGCATATGTAACCAACTACTTTAATCGATCAACATGATTCACCTTCTATTCAATTGGCCTAATTCAACTTTAAGCATGCAATTCAGTCTCATTCTAACTACTAAGATAGAATTTTATGGTTTAACACACATCACATGCAAATTAAGAGAAAGAAAAAAATCAAAATCAAAATCAAAATGAGCAAAGAAACAGTAAATTCAAAACACACAGTCACACAAACATTCAATATTCCCCTGCCCCACACTTAACCTACATTGTCCTCAATGTACTTGCAAAAAGAAAATACAAGAAAATAAAGGTTTAATATGCTTCTCTATTAATGCATCAAGGTGTTGGTGGTCGTAGTTCTTTTTTTTCACCGATGCGGGCGAGGAGCAGGCTGTACAGCCTGTCTAGATAGGGCAAAAGTGTATCCCTCAGCTTCATCGGTAACTACATGTTCGATCTTGTACAAACACTCACAATCCAATGGTTCCATCTCACAAGCACGTATAAGGTTAGTGCTATCAACATCTAAGACTCTAATATTAACAAGTTGAGTGATATATGATCCTAAGATTAAGGCTTGATTATGCTTTTTCAATATGGAATGCACTTGAGTGATCATCCAAAAACCCAAATTAAGTGAGACATCATTTTCCATGCACCATGAAAAGAAAAATTCAACTTTTGATAGAATACCAACAGTTTTTCTTTGACAAAAAAAATTGTAAACTAAAAAACAATGCATGTATTTCAAAGCTAGTTTGCAAAGAAAATTTTTTTTGGAACTGCAAGGTTATAGTTCTCAGAATCAACAAACCATTCTGACCACAATGCATACGGATCAAATTCAGGCACATAATCACAAAAACCATTTAAAAATGCATCACTTTTAGCTATAGATTTTGTCTCAAATTTCATTGTTGGCTTAAGTGCTTAGAAGGGGATGGTAGAGTGCGTTGGCTGGAGAGTGATCTGTAATTAAGGATTGGAATTTTGAGGAAAAAGGGAAGGGACACTATCAAACTTACCTTATTAAGGCCTATCGCTATACACTCCTTTTTATAAGAAAATTAAGAAAAATAAAATGAAATAAAAAATTAAAACAACTTAAATTTAAAAAAATCTTAAGGTGCCTCTCAAGAGTGCTTCTTTAACTTCATATTAGCTAAACGAAAAATTTATTGACTTACTCAGAGTACACTGGCTCAGGTAGTTCAATTGTTTCCTTATTTTTAACCTATAAATTCTCATGATATGATTTCAATCAAGGTCCATTAATTTTAAACACTTTAAAAGTGTCTAAACTCTGAATTTCAATTGCACCATGTGAGAAAACATTAGTAACAACAAATGGACCTATCCAACGAGATCATAATTTAATAGGAAAGAGTTTTAGTTTAAAGTGATAAAGAAGGACCTTTTGACCTATGAAAAATTCTTTCCTAGTTAAGATTTTGTTGTGAAAGGCCTTAATTCTTTTCTTTATAGATTTTAGCACTCTTATAAGCATCATTACGTATCTCTTCCAACTCTTGTAATTGTAATTTTTGATTAATTCCAACCTCAATTAAATCCAAATTGCATTTTTTGATAGCCTAATAAGCCTTACGCTCCAATTCTATAGACAAATGACAAGGTTATTCGAATACTAACTTGTATGACGACATACTAATAGGAGTTTTATATGTTGTCCTATATGCCCATAACGCATCGTCTAAATGCGAACTCCAATATTTCCTATTAGGATTAACCACGTTTTTAAAATTTGATTTGATTTCCCTATTAGAAACTTCAGCTTGTCCACTTGTCTGGGGATGGTATGCTGTTGAAGTTCGGTGTGTAAAGTCATATTTCTTCAGTGAAGCCTCAATAAATTGGTTATAAAAATGAGTTCTGTGATCACTGATTATTACTTTAGGCACTCCAAACCTGATAAAAATATGAGACTAAATAAAATCGACAACAACCTTAGCATTATCAGTATGCGTAGACTTAGCTTCAACCCATTTTGATACAAAATCTACGGCAACGAGAATATATGTCTTACTGAAAGAGGAAGGAAAAGGGCCTATAAAATCAATTATCAATACATCAAAAATTTCACATACTAGGATATTCGTGAGCGGCATTTGGTTTTTTGGTCCTAAACTAACTATTCCTTGACATCGATTATAAGACTTGCAAAATATATAAGTGTCATAAAATAGTTTAGGCCAAAACAAACCACATTCAAGTACCTTACGGGCTATCCTTCTGGGACCAAAGTGTCCACCACACGCAAAAGAATGACAAAATTTTAATATAAAAGGGATTTGATCATCAGATACACATCACCTAATAATTTGATCAGAACAATATTTCCACATATGTGACTCATCCCATGCATAATATTTAGCCTCTCTTTTGATTTTATCTTTTTCAGCTCATGATAAAGTACTAGGTAAAGACTTGGTAATCAGAAAATTAACTATGTTAGCATACTAAGGTGATACCTATTGGGTGGCGAATAAATGTTCATATGCAAACTTATCTTTCAGGTTGTCTAAAGTTGTGTCTAGACAGATACAACTACGATGATTTGCAACTAAATTTTCAGTTCCCTTTTAATCCCACATCTCCACATCAAATTCTTACTGTAGTAGAATACAATGAATAAGACGTGGCTTTGCTTCCTTTTTGGAAAACAAAAACTTCAACGCAGCATGATCTGAATAAACTATGACATGTGTGCCTAATAAATATGAATGGAACTTCTCTAGCCTAAAAACAATTGCCAACAATTCTTTTTATATTGTTGAATAGTTTTTCTGGGTGTCATTTAGCATCATGGAAGCATAGTAAATCACTTACAGTGCTTTGTTCATCCTTTTCCCAAGAACAACTCCTATCGCATAGTCACTTACATCGTGCATTATCTCAAATGGGAAGCTTTAATCTGGGGGCTGGATTATTGGATCAAAAATTAGCTTCTCTTTTAATTCATCGAATGCTTTCCTACATGCTTTGTCAAACTTGAACTCCACATCTTTTTGAAGTAACTTACATAAGGGTCTTCGAAAAGTCTATGATAAAGAGGCAACATAAACTTACATTTCCAAGAAAAGAACAAACTTCCTGTACACTAACGGGGTAAGGAAGAGATTTAATAATTTCTATCTTAGCCTTATCAACCTCAATTCTCCTAGAAGAAACTATATAGCTTAAGATTATCCCTTGATTAACCATAAAATGACATTTTTCATAATTCAGAATCAAGTTATTTTCAATGCAACGTTTCAAAACATTTTCAAGGTTAATCAAGTAAGTATCAAAAGACTCACCATAAACTGTAAAGTCATCCATAAAAACTTCAATACAGTCATTCACATAATTAGAGAAAATACTTACCATACACCTTTGGAACGTAGTGGGTGTATTACACAATCCAAATGGCATTCTTCGATAAGCAAAGGTGCCAAAAGAACATGTGAAATCCTCTAGTGCAACAGAAATTTGGTGATAACCTGAATAACCATCTAAATAATAATAATGAGTTTTCCCTGCAAGTTTTTTAAGAATCTAGTCAATAAAAGTGGAAAATGATCTTTATAAGTAACATAATTTAACTTCCTGTCATCTATACAAACCCTCCACCCATTTTTCACATGGGTGGACACCAATTCACCTAAAGTGTTCTCCACTATGATTATTCCAGTTTTCTTAGGAACCACCTGTATTGGACTTACCCATTTACTGTCTGAAATTGGATAGATTATTCCAGCATCAACTTTAAAATCTCCTTTTTGACTACCTCCATCATTGGTGGGTTCAATCTTCATTGGGGCTATCTTATTCCCTTAACTCCATCTTCCAACAGAATTCAGTGCATACAAATTGATGGGTAATCCCCTTCAAATTAGCCACAGTCCATCCAAAAGCATATCTGTAATTTTTCAACATAACCAATAATTGTGTTTCCTGCAAATATGTTAATCTACTTGAATTAATAACTGGAAGAGTTTCATGCTCACCTAAATACACATATTTCAAGTTACCTGGAAGAGCCTTCAACTCCAATTTTGGTGGTTGTATAAGAGATGGCAACAACTTTGAATTATTTCTAGTTAGCTCCAGAAAACATTCGTGTTCCTCTAAGTATTTGCTCTACTCTAAAATCTAGATAGTGGTATCCATCTCCTCAAGAATGGCAAGATAATCGGCTAGTGTTTTTCTTTCCTGAATATCCAAGCTATTTTCCAATGCACTCCATAATTTATCTGGTCCATCTAAACAAAATGTTTTCCCACACTAAAGTATCAAGAAACTCATAGAAACAAAAGATTGATCATCATTAGGAAATTTCATGGCACCATAAATATTGAACTTAATCACATCACCATCAAACTCCATAGTTAAAGCCTATCATAGACATCAATTTTTATTATAGAGGTTTTTAAAAATGGTCTTCCCAATAAAATTGGGACTGAAGTGGATGAATCTTCATTACCCATCTATAAGATATAAAAATCAGCATGAAAAATCATATTATCAACTTGAACTAGGACATCCTCAAGAACACCCTTAGGATAGGCATTAGATCGATCAACAAGTTGGATTATGACACTAACTTCTTTTAGAGGTCCCATATTCAAAGATTCATAAATAGATTGAGGTATAACATTAATCGACGCACCTAAATCCAACAATGCTTTCTCAATTTTTAGATTACCTATTTTACAAAGGATTGTAAACATACCAGGATCTTGACACTTAGTACGTAACTTCTTTTGAACTGCAGCAAAAATATTCTCACCCAATCACACCTTTTCATTGCCACTTAACTTTCTCTTTGGTGTATAGAGTTCCTTAAGAAATTTAGCATAGGAAGGAATTTGTTTAATAGCATCAAGTAAAGGAATATTGACCTGTACCTTGCAAAAAGTTTCTAAAATTGCTCCTCCTTCTTTTGGTTGGCAAAACGACTAGGAAAAGTAGGTTGTATACTGAACTTAGGCGTGACAATGCAAGAATCACCCTCCTTTTTATCTTATGACTGCTTTGGAATTTCTTTCTCTACTTCTTCTTCAACCTCTTGTGTGACATCCCATGTTTGAGGCTAGACCCCATAATAGTGAATTGAGAGTACAATGAGAAATTAGAAGTGCATTTCATACTCATGCTTCATAGTATATTCACACACATGTGAATATTTATTTTTGATACATTAAAATAATTGTACATGCATTAATTGACATTTTTGGGTATACTTGATTGATTAAAATATGAATTGTGACTTATTTATGTTAAAATTTTATTTGGAGACAATTAGTATTATTTTAAAATTTTTGGTGAATTTTAGAGAATTTCTGAAAATTTGGCATTTTTTAAAAAAATTAAATAATAATATAGACTAATGGGGGTGTGACACGTGGAAGCCTCACATGTATGACAAATGGGTTACATGCATGGTGCCATATGTAAGGTAAAAAAAACAAACAAACAAAGAGAATAAGAACACTTCTCCAACTCTTTCAGTGTTATTCACTGAACATTATCCAAGTCTCTTCTTTGAACATCCACCACCGAAACTTGTTCTACAATATCACTACTGAAATTTTTGCTGAAACATCAAGTAAGTTGTGTTTAAGTTTTCTGGATGTTGTGTAAATGGATTTGATGATGGCTAGTGTTAGAGATGAATACATGCATGAGAAGGTTAAGCAATAGAGTTTCGGTGAATGCATGTGTTAAATGACTTAGATGAGAAATTGAATTTGTGAATATGGAAAATAGCAGAATGTGTATTAACAGCTTGTGATACTTTGAATAGAAAATTCATGTTGCTCTATTGTTTTGCATGAATGTTTAAAAATGATGCTAAATGAGTTTAGAGCTAAAGGAAAAGTTTATGGTGAAACTGTGATGTGGGAAAAGCATTAAAATGGAACATCTAAAGTGAAGTGAGAGGGAATGTAAATTTGTATAGCACAGAAAAATTTGGAAGTGCAGAAGTTATATAAAAAAACACAGTAGAGAGAGAAAGTGTATGAGTAATTTCAGATTTTTGATGTTTGAATTTAATCTTGAATCTGGGGTTATTTTTAGAGTAAGTTAACTTGGAATGGGAGTAGAAATGTGAGAGTATAAATTAGAGATGATGAGGTAAGTAGAAAAGAGGAAAGAAATCTGCAGTTTACGGTGAAGAAGAAGAAAGCTGTGTTTTAGAGAGAGAAGAGAAGAGGAATTGCACTTGAAGGTTTTTTTTTTCCAAAACCGAACTATGTTGATTCGTTTAGCCACAACTTTGTCATACGATCTCAAAATGACTTAGAACTTAAACCAACAGACTCTGAAGACATTGTTCTTTCTCCCCATAAAAATTTAGAGCCATCTGAGCTGATTTGAAAAAGGATTGATTGAATCAAAGTGAGGGAATGTGCTGCAATGTTATGAACTGGAGAATTTTCATTGAACATGCTTTGGTATTTTGATTATATCTTGATTTGTAGATTTCCAAATGAGTTGATTCTTAATTCAGATTAAACTTGAGACATATATATCTAACTTTATTGAAGAATTCTAATTTTAATTCTGTCTCTAAGACTTTAAAAATTGGCATGAAATTGAATCTTGGCTTAGGTTGTAGCACTACCAGGGACAAAAACCATATCCTGTAGTTATTGAATAAAATGTATTGATGTAAGCTGAATTAGACTAAGGTGTCTTCACAAAATTTATATCTTATTCTCTTATCTTTAAATTGGTATAACTTTTGTAATTTTTGGATATTGGAATTGAGAGATATGAGTTGTAAAACTTGACTACATGATCATGCTCTAGCCAAAATTTCAAATGTACACAGTCTGTGGTATTTTGAGCATAACTCATAGAATAATATACCAAATTGTATGATCTTGGTATCATTAGAAACTTAGGACACATAGAAACAATGTTCTAGAAGAAAGTGTTATATAAATACACAATTTTCTTGATCTTATTGCTTATGTAAAGTTGACCTGAATGACGTGCTTTCAGCAAAAGTTGGAATAGTGATTTAGTGTGTGAATTTTGGCACAATTGGATTACAATTGATATGTTCATCAATTTGTTACAGAAATATGCCCAAGAATTTTTCATTTCACATGCATGATACATGATACCTTTCGATATATATGTGTTTACCTAGTTACATAAGCAGTATAGTAATGTGAAATTGTTTTAATGTATATAGGAGAGCAAGTAGCACGACCACTTCCGGATATTGCCAGAACGTTAAGG
>JANQBM010002275.1:0-13182 GCA_025594535.1 Erythroxylum domingense | reverse complement strand
GGGGCCCATATTAAAAGGCGCCTTTTTAATGTGGGCCCCCTACGCGAGGGATCGCCCAGGGAAGTCCGTGTTTTTAAGGAACATCAAAGACTAGAGAAGGGAGCTTTTTGCAGCAGTGAAATTCTAAACCCTAGAGAGCTTGTTGAGAGATTTGAGGAAGGAGACAAAGGAAGAGAGACACGAAGAAGAAGCTTGACATGAAGTACTTCCCAGAACAGGTGGTTTCCTGCTGTCCCTACCTCCATCATCATCCATTCCAAACTATTTCTAGTTTATTTCGTTCTTACAATTGTATTGAATTTGAGATAGCTATAGAGGATATCTTATTATGTTAAGGATTTTCTCTAAACTCACCTTTGAGATTTTGCCTTTGATATTAATGAAGTTTGATTTATTGCAATTTTGTTGAGTTATTCGTGATTCAATTTCAGTTCTTAATAATTTGGTAACAAACCGATAGGGTGAACTAAGTGAATATCATCAAATGGGCTAACAAGAGTTAGGTAGTTTGATAGATAAAGAATTGAATCAAACCATTAATTTCGTGTAGCGAGAGATCGTCCATAGATTTCGATAGGTTATTAGAAAATTTCAGAACTAAATTAGGTTTTGGGTAAATTGTGAATCGAGAGATTGCAATTCCATAATCTAAGTAGGGATTATTAATTAGGGTTAAAGATTATAGCTCGAGAGAGATTAATCTAGATTAGGACCGTCTAGACCCGATAATTCGAAAACTTCATAATCAATTAGAATTTTATTAAAGTCAGATTAAAACCCCCTTTCTCTTAATTGGTAGTTCTTAGGTTGATTCTTGATTTGGTTATGTAATTTGCTATCTTGTTTACACTTCTGAAATTTAATTCTTGAAATTGATTCTTCGATTGTTTAATTTTCTACTCTAGTTATTATTTTGATTTATTGCGAATTTGAGTAGCCTTAGATTTTAATATTAAATTACTCCTCCTAGTGGGATCAATACCTTAGTTACTATGTGAACGACCAGTGCGTTTACGGTATTATCGAAGTTAAAAATAGTAAAATTTGTCATACATAAACCATTGATCAAGTTTTTGGCATCGTTATTAGGGAGGCCACAGTTTAGTTTTATAGTTTAAGGTGTTAGACTAGTTTTTAAATTTTTTTTCATTTTTTGTTTATTCCAGAAATTGTGCTCTTGCATGAACACAAGAGTCATGAGATTTTCAAGTCGTGTAGCGGAAGCATTAGATTTAGATATCAACTAACTAGAACGAACCTTTAAGAAAGCTCAATGAGAAGAAGAGATCAGAAAATCAACAGTGGCTGAGGAGTTTCAATAGAACATGGACTATAGAGCTAACGAAGGATGGCAACAGAGGACCTTGATGGACTTCATGACATTGAGGTTTAACATGACAAACCAAGGAGTAGAACAAGTGGCCTTGTTTAAGATTAAGCCAGCACTTCTCAATATGTTTCAGTAAAATTTGCAAGTTTACGGATTAGCTAACGAGGACCCGAACACATACATAGTTAATTTCCTTGAAATCTGTGCTACTTTGTGATATCATCAAATATTGGAGGATGTAGTTAGAACAAGGTTGTTTCTCTTTACTCTTAGAGATAGAGCGAAGGCTTCGTACCATTCATTGAGCCTAGCCAATATCATGACGTGGGATCAGCTTGTGTGTGCTTTCTTGTACAAGAATTTCCTGTTGACGAAGACCACCAAGATTATCAAGGAAATCACCAATTTCCAATAAGGTGATGGGGAATCAATTTACGAAGCATGGGAGAGATATAAGGACTTGCAAAGGAAGTGCCTAAACTATAACCTACTAAAGAAGTTCCTGTTGTAGTCTTTCTACAATGGAGTCCTACCAATGAGAGGCACAATCGATGCAGCTTCAGGAGGATCCTTAATATGGAAGACTATTGATGAAGCAGAGGAGCTGATTGAGGAGATGGCGAGCAACAGCTATTTACAGACGAATGAGCGAGTAGGAAACCTGCTAGTTTTAGAGAGCAGAAGGAAATCATTATGATCGATCAATTGATGAAGATACAAGTAAAGACTGACAACTTGACGTGATAACTTAAAATATGAAGGCATCATCCTCAGCTTCAATAAAAGTCGTACAATTGAAGTGTGAGCTTTGTAGACAAATGGAACATGACACCGTCGACTGCTATTTGATGAAAGAAGACAATCAGGAGCAAGTGAACTATAGGGGAGCACAATATAGACAAGGAGGGGGAAACAATCCTTACTCCAACACTTATAACCCTGAGTGGAAGAATCACCCTAACTTCTCCTGGTCAAACACCAATAGCGTACAGTTCAGGCCTCAAGGACAATCAGGCTTTCAGTAAGATAAAGCAAACTCGATGGAATCAAAGTTAGATAAGATTTTGGATAATATCTGAGGCATGGAGGAGGCATATAGGAGGATCAAGAGAAAACTCAAGCAAGTAACAAAGAACTAAGCCTCGTCCATACATAATCTAGAAGCCCAAGTGGGCCAATTAACAGACGCAATGTCTATTGGAAATGTTGGAACCCTTCCAAGCAACACCGAGTCTAATTCGAAAGAAAGGATCATGGTCACCATTCAGACCCAGGATGAAGAACCGGAGTAGGTGCAGGAAGAAGCAAATAAAGGGAAGGGTCAAGAAGACCTTCCAAGCTAGTAGTGATTGAGTCATTAAGGCAACTCGACGTATATTTCCATTCCCTATTTTGGCTCAGTGGGAGATAAATGCAAATAGGGCTGCAAGGAAGTTAGAGGAGATTAAGCAAAGCAAGGTCGGGGAAGTGATAAACCAACTACAGACAGAGCTCATATTAAAGGAATCTGTCAGAAGAGAACCAAACATTGCACAGAAGAAAGAGGACTTAGAGCACTTTTTCATCCCCTGTAGTATCAATAGAATCATCATAGACAGGGCATTCACAAATTTGGGAGCGAGTATAAACATGATTCCCTACACCTTTAGTCTAAATTTAGGGTTAAGAGAGTTAGTATCCACCAAATTTTTGGTAAAGATGGCTGACAGAACGGCGCATAAGCTGATCGGGCTTATAAAGGATGTGTAAATAAAAGTTGATAAGTATACCTTTCCCACATACTTCTACATATTGGACATTGGAGAAGATATGGAGACCCCGATAGTTTTTGGATGACTGTTCTTGACCATTGCGCGTTCAATCATTGATGTTGATGAGGCTGAATTAACTCTGAGCATAGGAAAAGAGCAAATAACCTTCTAAATATCAAAAAAAGAGTATGGATCTTCTTTACCTCCAATGAACAACAAAGAACTTGAATCTCGAGGAGAATGGGAGGATGTCAAAGATCCTAGGAATGCAATCAGGAAGAAGCAATCGCGAAGAAGAAAGCGAGGAAAAGAGAATTGTAAGGAAGGTGGGAACTGCAACATGGTAGCTACTTTGAGATTAATGACTACGCTACCATTGTACCATTCATTCCAACCACCGTGAACTTAAAGGAGCATCGAGCCACCGACATTAGAAGAAGCGCTGCATAGGAGGCAACCCATGAAAAAATTAGTTTCTTTGATGGTTTTTATTAGAACTTTTGGAATTCCATAGTTAGGATTATTTTTGTTTTTGGATAAAATCGAGAATGAATAGGAATTCGGAATAAAGTGGATGACTGTTCAAGCATGATAAGAGACATGAAAAGGGTCGTAAAGGATTAAAAAGTGAAAGTGAAAAAAAAAATATGTTGGTGGAAAGTTGCAAGCCACAATCGTGGCCTGTGACTAGGCAAAATAAGGGGAGCTTAAAATTTTTAAGAACTTTTTACCATTTTACCCTTTTAACCACCTATATATTCAATTCCAACTTCACTTTTGCATTCATTTTTATTTTCACTTTATCTCTCTAGACTTTAAGCCTCTGAAAGCTCTCACATCTCTCTAAAAATTATCAAACTTTAATTTTTCCTCCAAATTCTACTCAATTCCTAAGAATTATGCCACGCATTAAACAATCATCTTGACAGGAGCAAGTCGAACGAAATCAAGTTACGGGACGTGGGAGAAGGAACTGAGCAGTAGCCTTCGGCGTGCCCTTCCGAATCTACACAGAGGAGGAAGGTGCTCGTTTTTGATCTCTAAATGCTAGACAGATAGTCGTGCCTAAATACTTGATAGGTTAGAGTTGCATGAGAGAGTAGAAAATTTAGCTAAAAGAATCCAATGGGCTCAATTTATTTAGTTCCAATTTCCTACATATCAGGAGCTCATGTTGGAATTTTTCACTTCATTAACATACGACCCTAAGAACCCCAAGGAATTGTGGTTTAGGTTGAGAGGAAGAGATTATGAATTGATTGTAAAAATCATGTGTGGATTTCCCGAATCCACCATCATTGATCAGCATGAGGATTTTCATCCCTCTCAATATTAGAATGAGCTTACTGGAATTAAGCAATTTCATGCAAGAATGCTCATGACAACGTAGTAAGGTCCCATGAACACTTGTTGCTGCACAAATTCATGTGTCAGCTGGTTTTTGACAAAAAAAAACCAAGTGTTCCACAAAGAAACTTTTTATATTATGATGCATGGACCATAATATTCCAGTGTGCACATCCACACATGTGCTTAATGCCATTGCTGCAACTCCACACAAGAGGAACAACAACTTAGGAATGGGGGTATATAGTGTCTGCCATAGCTGAATATTATGGCGTGGACTGGAGTAGGTTAACTGTTCACCTCCCTGACTTCCTAAACCATCACCACTTATGAGAGCTAAAATCCTTAAGTCCCACAACATGGAACTTAAGGATATCAGCTAGAAGACACACGTTAGAATTAGGGCTACTCAGGCGTGCTTAAGTTCAGCCCTGTTGTAGCAAGCAAACGAGGACTCTACTAGATAAGAGTTTGAGGAAAAGGAAGAAGAGCATGGCTGGAAGGAAGTTCTGCATGCAATCTCTAGAACCAACAAAACACTTGCGACGAACACCAGAATGATGAAGGAGATGGCCCGGACATAACTACGCTAGAGCTAGGATATTCATTAGATCCATAAATATTTCGAGGCTTAGGGCATTCAATTGTCGCCTCCAAGTCCATCACCATCCCCATCTCCATCTCTATAGGAATTGTGTTTAACCCATTCATTTTTCTTTTCCAAATTAGCCTTCAATTCTATTTTTTCTATTTTTATTTTTTGTTTACTTTAAATTTTGTCTTTTCTTTCTTTTATGTGCTTTGTTGTTCCCTTCTCACATTGAGGATAGTGTGTTGTTCAAGTGTGGGGAGGGATTATATGTTTTGCTTTTGAATGTGATTTTGCATATCATATGATAGTTACTAGGTTGCATTGTGTGAATTGTTTGAATGTGTCAGTGGCTTAGATGGATTGAAATTTATTTAATTCTGATCATAGTTTATTAAGTTGTGAATGATTATTAGCTAGAAAAATTAGTGAATTAGGGGTCTTTGGATGAACTACAACTTAATTAGGATTTAGCGTAAATTAAACACCCTATAGATTGTCACATTCATTCATAATTTGAGTCCTTTCAACTTAAGTAGCTTAACTAGTTTTTTTTTTCATAAAAATGAGTAGCTAAAACAACAAGGTAGGCAATCAAATAAAAAATAATTAAAAAATATTTGTTAAATAAATCACTATTCTGTTGACCTTCGAGTTATGAATAAAGTTAGTAGCTAGTTGAAAACGTGATAATAGCTGAGTAACTAGATCGGCACAAATCACAAATGTGTGACTCCGCATAAAAAAGCTATAATGACGTTTCAACCAAGCAATTTAATAAAAAACATGACTTAGTCGAGTAACCGGATCGACATTCATCACAAATGTTTGCCTCTGACTAAAAGATTATGTCCGTACTTAAATAAATAAATGAAAAAAATGTTCTTAGTAAAAAATCTATAAGACTTGTAATAAGCTTAACTTTTCATGAAAATATACTTAGGAACAGTTACAGAGTCTGAAGGACCAAAGAATTATTGAAGTGTGTGTGTAATTGAAAAAGGTAAATAAATTAACAATTAGATCTTGATTAATTTGTTTATTTAGTTTAAAGACCCTAGACACATATTTTTCATGTTAATGATTAGATATAACTTATATTAATGTGCTTTAAATTAATTTTATTTCATGAAGTTGAAGCCATTGCCTCATTTATGCATTGTGTGTTGTGTGTTTGTTGTTTTATTTTCTTGAGGACAAGCAAATGTTTAAGTGTGGGGATGTTGATAGTTGAGATTTGCATTATGTTTTAGGGCTTGATTTATTATGTATTAAGTGTTAATGTGAATGTTTAGTGTGTGTTTAGGTTAGAATTGTGTTAATTTATGTGTTTTAAGTGTTTTTATGGGTTAGAACGAGTCTTTGAGCTTAAATGTTATGTTTTTAAGGTAACTTAATGTGTTTGTTAGTGTTTCAGGGTTAACAGCGAAGAACGGAGAAGTTTTGGAGACTCTCAAAATCAAACAATGGCCCACGATCGTGGTATAATAAGCCACGATTATGACAGAAAGATGTGAGCCACCATAATCCAGGCCACGATTATGGCACTTTGGCCATGATCGTGACAGAGAGCTCTAAACTAGACCACGATCATGACAGAGAGGGATAATTGCTAGCCATGATTGTGGCAAACGGGTCCATAATCGTAGCCTGCGTCGAATAGACATGAAAATAGTTAAAAATTTCAAGTTTTGAGAGATTTTTGGAATCATTTCGACCCCAAATAAACCCTAGATCTTCCAAGATTTTTAAGGAACATCAAAGAACAGAGAATGGAGCTTTTTGCAACAGCCAAATTCTGAACCTTAGGGTTGAGAGATTTGAGGAAGGAGATGAAGGAAGAGAGACATATAGAAGAAGCTTGACACGAAGTACTTACCGAAACAAGTGGTTTCTCGCCGTTGATGCCTCCATCATCATCCATTCTAAACTATTTCTAGTTTATTTCATTCTTAAAATTGTATAGAATTTTAGATAGCCATAGAAGATAGATTGTTGAATGTTGAGGATATTGTCTAAACTCACCTTCATGATTTTGTCTTTGATATTAATGAAATTTGATTTATTATGATTTTATTGAGTTATTCATGATTCAATTTCTATTCTTAATAATTCGGTAGCAAACTAAGAGGGTGAATTAAATGAATATCATCAAATTGGGCTAACAAGAGTTAGGTAGTTTGATAGATAAAGAATTGAATCAAACCATTAATTTTGTGTAGCAAGAGATCGTGTATAATTTTCGGTAGGTTATTAGACAATTTCAGAACTAAATTAGATTTTGGGTAAATTGTTAATCGAGAGACTGCAATTCCATAATCTAATTAGGGATTATTAATTAGCGTCAAAGATTATAACTCGAGAGAGAGTAATCCATCCTAAGGTCATCTCGACCCAGTATTTCGATAATTTCATAATCATTTAGTTTTTCATTAAAGTCAGATTAAAACCCCCTTTCTCTCAATTGGTAGTTCCTAGGTTGATTCTTTATTAGGTCGTGTAATTTCCTATCCTATTTATATTTCTAAAATTTAATTCTTGAAATTGATTTTCGATTGATTAATTTTCTTTTTTAGTTGTTATTTTGATTTATTACGAATTTGAGTTCAGCCTTAGATTTTAGGATTAAATTACTCCTCCTCGTGGAATTGATACCTTGGGTACTACATAAACCACTCGTGCACTTACGGTATTATCGAGGTTAAAAATAGTAAAATTTGTCATACATAAACCATCGATCAATAATGACATTTTGCCTTGAAACTATATTTGGTGAATTAAATTATTGATTTTGAATTTTTGGTGAAATTTTGAGAAAATTCTAAATTTCTGATTTTTTTGGACTAGGAAAAATGCCAAATGGTAGGACAATTGATAAATGGTAGTAGAATTAAGTGTTAATTGGTAGTAGAAATTATTGATAAGAGACATTAAGATTTAATGACAAGTGTCTTTAAAAAGTAGTAGACAATTGGATCAGAAATTGGAGACAAAATGGATTAGTTATTAAAGTGGACCAAATGAAACCATGGGAAGGTGACAAGTGGCAAGTGACAACTGGCACTTGCCTTGCCATATCTCACCCACGATTCTTACATGTTGCAAGACTATCTTTATTTTTGTCTTTCATTTGGTTAAAACACGTTTTCTTCTTCTCTCTACATTTGTTCTTCATCTTCTTCATTATCTTCTTCATCTCCATATAAAACGACAACCACCCACCTTCATAAATGTTGAACCTTGCTCTCACCCTTCACTTGCTACTTCAATTTTTGTGTCTTCTTCATCTTGCTACTAAAACACCCAACCCATTCCTCCATAAAAGATGAATGTGTGATGTTTTGGGAAGCTAGGGTTAAGAGTGATTTGAAGATCTTGAAGCTTAAACAAGTAAGTAGCATGTTATTTTTCTTGATATGTTGAGTGAAACATGCATAATGATAGTTAGATGTTGAAAGATCACGAAATGGTGATGAAAAAATGTCAATGTGGGTGAGAAAAATAATCTTATACATGTCTTGTTTTTGTGTATAGTGTGAGTGAAAATTCATAAATTGTTAGAGATGATTTTTAGCTAGAATGATCATTTTAAATGTTGTAGAAAGAAGTGCAGAAAATTGATTTGTAAATGAATGTTCATGTTTTGTTTTCTTGGTATATAACGTTTATCTCTTTGGTCTTTTTAGAGATAAAGAAGGGGAGTAATGTGGTGTCTTGAAATGAGGTAAATTAGAATGATAAGTTAGAGATGAAATGAAGGTGAAAATGAAGTTGAAAATGTGCAAAAAATTGATGGTGAATGTGTATATGTATATGTATATGTTCTGTTTTTGGTGTTTATGATCACTCATAGATTTTGATTTGTTTGTGAATGATATTAAGTTGAATTGGAAGTATAAATAAAGAGGAAATAATGAGGACTTAATCTAGAAATGATAGACTAAGTAAAAGAGATGAACTAGGATGAAAATGATGATGAAGTGTGTTGGAATATGTTAAATGGAGTGTTTTAACTGAATAGGAATCTGTATTTTGTCCATATCTTAATCTGTATATATTCAAATGGGATTATTTTTAATTAATATTAAACTATAGACATATGGATACAATTTTCATGCAGGAATTGAATTTGAATTCTGTCCCTAAGGGTTTTGAATTTTGGCTTGAAGTTGAATACTGCGCGTTGTCGCCATTTAAGAATAGTCTTTGGTATTTTGGGTATAACTCACATAATACTAAACCAATCTGCATATATTTTATGTCATTAGAAACTTAAGACATATAGGAACATTTTTTCAGAAGAAGGTATTGCCTAAATACCTCATTTTATAGGTCATAATGGTCATACAATACTGATATAAAAATCTGTATTAAGAAAAATTAGAAAATTGTAGGAAAAGTGGGAGATTAGTTTCTATCACGATCGTGGTAATCTTTTACATGATAATGTTTTGATTGTACAATGGTTGAACCAATTAAGGATAAAGTACTTAACTATAATGCATTTGTACTTAATTTAGGCTTGAATGAAGCTTAAGTTGAACTTAGAATGATACTTGGATTAAGAGACTAAATTTGTGATATGTTTAGGGTGATGATTGAGAATATAAAATAAGAATGAATTGTATACATCAAGTGTTTAAATATGGAGTTTTGAGATGTTATGAGAATTGAAGGGGTCCTATGATGGCTAAAGTGATTCAAGAAGATGAATGTTGTGTATTAAGTAAAGATGAATGATAAATTGGATTTTTTTTAATCTTATAATGTTAGAATGACCTTGATGAATGATAGAATGATGAACTAAGAATAATTTTGTACAATTGAGGTGTAAACCTAAGTCCAATTTAGACATATATGAGTTATGGAGTGTGAATGAGCATAAGATGTGAATTAAAAAAATATACCCAAAATACTCAAATTGAGCATGCATTATATATTACACATATACATATGTGTACAATTGAATGTTTATATGATGTGCAATTAGTAATGTGTGTACAGTGTGTATTACATGAAGTTTATACACAGGGTTAAAAGCTAGCATCTAGATGTTTCCAGATCAGAGAAGCTAATGCTAATTTGGAGTATACTGTGAGTAACCTAAGGTGGTCTCACAATGAATTATTGTTTTCTTACATTCTGTATTGAATTATTATATGATGTGAATGTATTAATTCCAGAAATTGAATGTCTGAGGTGTTTGATGTATGAAAATAATTGGAAGTGCTCATTGTATGTGAATTTAACTGAATAAGTGATTCTCAACTTAAGTGTTGAATGCCAGACCAAGGTCTGATCATAAATGTGAATGAGAATGTGAAAGTGTAAGATTGAGCACAATTGATTGACTAAATACATTTGATGCAATTCATTACATGAATGCATGATAAAATAAAGACTGTTGTGACCGGAGTAGCTACCAGAAAAGAGCTTAAAGCTCAGAAAGTGATAAAGAGCTTAAGGCTCATAATGTGGTAAGAGCCTCTGGCTCACTATGTAAAATGAGCCATGTATCCCCAACGGATAAGGGATAGTTATTAATGAGTTCGATATCCACAATAGATACAGGATAGTCATAGGCACTTGGTCACAACAATAACAGTTAGAAGTGAGACTCATGAGCATTGCGTATGTAATTGATAAGTATGTTTAAATGATTGAAATGCACTATTTGGATTGTTTAAATGTGAATGTGAAATAAATGAATATAGTGTTAATTAATGCTACATGATGATAAATGAAATGATGTGAATTATGTGATTACATGAATTGATGTTTTATATGATATGAATGAACCATCTAGGATGGTTAACTCAATAAGTTTGCAAAACTCACCAAAATTGCAACGTTGAATTTTCAGGTTTAGAGATCTCTAGTTAGACAATTGGAGTCTAACCATTGCATTCAGATTAAAGATAGAGGTTGGGATCAGTTGGCTTATGCATATGATTTTTGTTATTTTTTTGTAATAAACATTGTATTCCAGAATTGATGTTTATTATACAAATGAATTCAATTTGACTAAACATGTTTTGTAAATGTAATGGGCCCAGATGATTAATAGAATCAATGATGATGTGTTTATTGGTTATAACATTTATGACTGAAATTGTTTATGAATAAAATGGGTTAGAAATGAATATTTGTTTTTCTAAAATATGCATGTGATGTTTGAAAAAAATTGTATTGAGTTTGACTGACCACCTAAACACACCACCCTTATAGAGTGTGATCTCAGATATTGTCTGTGTGTTGGGAATACGTCTTATGGGAGTGGGGTGTTACAAGTATCATCATGGCAAAGCTAGTGTGGTAGCTGATGCATTAAGTAGGAAGTCTAATAACTGTGTGGCTTAAGTATTGTTATCGAGGTTACCTAACCTAGTGCCATTAACAGCATTGAATGTTGAGTTGAAATTGAGGAAAGATGAGTCATTGATAGCTACACTGAAGCTAAGACTTGTATTACATGAGAGGATTAGGAAAGCACAGAGTAAAGATCTTGAGTTAGTGAAGTTAATTGAGAAGTTGAAAGTGAATCTGGATTCTGAATTTGAGTTGAGAGATGAAACATTATGGTTAAAGTAGAGATTGCCTGTGCCTGATGTTGATGATTTGAGGAAAGAATCGATTTGAGGAAAGAGATTCTCAAGGAAGCACATATAGCAGCTTATGCTATGCATCTTGGTACTACCAAGATATATAACACACTAAAGCAACATTTTTGGTGGTCAGAAATGAAGAAACAAGTGGTTGAGTATGTGGCTAAATGTTTAACTTGCCAACAGATTAAGGCAGAGCATTAGGCTCCAGTTGGTAAGTTACAGTCATTGCCTATTCTGGAGTGGAAATGCGAGAGAATCACATTGGATTTTATTATGGGTTTACCAAGGACTCTGAGGCAACATGATGCCATTTGGGTCATTGTTGATAGATTGACCAAGTCGACTCATTTCTTACTAATGAGAGAGAATAACTCACTAAATCAGTTAGCTCGGGGATATGTGAATGAGATAGTGAGGTTATATGGAGTTCCAGTGTCTATTGTATCAGAAAGTTATCGTAGATTTACCTCGAGATTTTAGGGTAACTTATAGACAATTTTGGGTACGAAGTTAAAATTCAGTACTGCATTTCATCCTCAGAAAAATGGTCACAGTGAGAGGACGGTTAAGACTATTGAGGATATGCTCAGAGCTTGTGTTTTGGAGTTTCAAGGAGCATAGGATCTATATATAGCTCTGATTGAATTCGCTTATAATAATCAGTATCACAGTAGTATCGATATGGCTCCATATGAGGCATTATATGGTAGGAAGTGTCGTTTGCCTTTGTATTAAGATGAAGAGGGTCTAAGGATTGTTGAATGCCCATAACTGATTCAGGATATTGTTGATAAAATTAAACTAGTCCGAAGTAGAATTAAAATGGCACAAGACTGACAAAAGAGTTATGTGGATCAGCACAAGAGAGACATGGAATATCAAGTTAAAGATAAGGTGTTTTTGAGACTATCACCTTGGCGAGGTGTGTTGAGGTTTGATACGAAAGGTAAGTTAAGCCCGAAGTACATTGGTCCGTATAAGATAATTGAAAGAACTGGACCACTAACTTATAAGTTAGCCTTACCTTCTGAAATGGAACAGATACATAATGTGTTTCATGTGAGTATGCTTAGAAGATATCGGTTGGATCCTATTTATATGATACCGACTCAGGATATTGAGGTTTCGAATAATTTGAGTTATGTTGAAGAACCAGTCAAGATAATTAGCTATCAGAATAAACAATTAAGAAACCGAATGATTTCATCTGTGAAAGTCCTTTGGAGAAACCATTCGAGTGAGCAAGCTACATGGGAAATTGAAGAGAACATGAAAAGGCAATACCCCTACTTATTTGATCATTCAAGTCAAAATTTTGAGGACAAAATTTGTTTTGGGGGAGGGGGGTGGAATTGCAATATCCTACTTTCCATTATATGTGTAACATCCCGTTTCCGTAGAACAGGTCGGATCAGAGAAACGGGTCCAAGTGAGGTAAACAAGAGAAATTAGGAAAACACATCTCATGCTCATGCATTTCTGAACAGTGATATGTGCACACGAAATTATCTGTACATGCATTCATGACATTTTTCCCGGTATAAGTGTGAATAAGTG
>JANQBM010002250.1:0-13184 GCA_025594535.1 Erythroxylum domingense | reverse complement strand
CGTAATTAAAAAATTACAAATACACTTAAAATAAATATTGATACAATTATAAAATAATCAATGAATTACATATTTCTGATCATATTATACTGCAGGGGCATTTTCGTCATTGATATTGTTTTTTTGTTTTGTCCACTGCAACCAAACACATTTCTGTCCTCCAGACGAAGACAATTTTTTCTGTTCTGTCCATCATAACCAAACAGCTTACTGTCTTCAATTTTTGTTCTGTTCTGTCTCCAAATTTCTATTTCGTTCCGTCTCTGCATATTGAAGACAACAACCAAACGCAGCGTGTGTGTGATTTCAACATCTATAGATTCACGTTCCTGCACTAATTATTTTGGAAATCACTTGCACTGAACCTTCATCTCTTGAAGTCATTTTCGATTGGGAGGATTTGACACTGGGTGTATGTTCTACTGGGTGTTGATTATTAACTGAGCAGCCGTAGTTTGATTCTGAAGCTGACACAGATTATTTCAGCTGGTGGACAATTATTCAGGTATACTTGGGGAAGCTAAACATAGGGAAGGTTCTTTTATCTCAAGTGTATTGTTGTTCTTTTCTTAGTTGATTAATCACTTGAGTTATTTTTATTAATTGTCTTTCATTAAGAGTAGTAGAGAAAAACTCTCTGACGAGGTTAACACGAGTCGATCGTGTTATTAGGTGTGAAAATCTTTCACAGAAAGTGATATTGAGAGATAGTGTCAAGGGGTGAGTGGTGTCGATTGAGTAAAGCCTTGAGTAAATCTATTGTACTTCGGTGAAGAATTAATCTGGATGAGGGCCCTGCAGACGTAGGCAAAGAGTGCCGAACTGCGTTACCAAATTTTTGGTGTCATCTGTTATTTTTCTTTTGATTGGTTTTGTTTTATTTGTGCCAGAGATGATCATGTAAAATTGGACAGTTTACGAAACTATTAACCTCCTACGGTTTTTCAAATCATAATAATATATAATAACTACAATTAATATGAAATAACAATATTTTTCAGAAATTTTGACATATAAATAGTAACTACAATTAATATGAAAAAGATAATTATCATCATACAAATATAAAATTAAGAACAATACAAAGTATTTAAAATATTATAATTTTATCATATAATAATAACAATTACATCAAAACATTCAATAAAAAGAATAATAAATATCTTAAACTCTTAAACTATTATAATTTACGACAAGAGTTCGTGATGAATAACTAACTAGAAGTGAAACCTATAACAGAAACAGAAAAAAAAACGTAAGGGGTGGTAGTTTCACAAACTTTCCAATTTGTTTCTAGAAAACAAATAAAATCAGAAAAATTAAAAGAACAAAAAATAAATCAACACTGAAAATTTAGTAACGCAATTTGGCACTCCTTGCCTACGTCTACGGGACCCTCACCTAGCTTAATAACTTTCACCGAAGTGCAATAGATTTACCCAAGGCTTTACTGAGCCGACACCACTTATGACACTATCTCTCAATCTCACTTCCTGTGAAAGAATTTCACACCCAATAACAAAACCGACTTGTGTTAACCGCAACAGAGGATTTTTCTCAACAATTTTTTAACGAAAGAACAATGAACAAATAACTCAAGTGATTAAAATAATAAAGAACGAAAACTAAATACAGTTGAGATAGAAAAACAACTTCCCTATGATTTCAGCTCCTTGAAATAATTCTTCAATTGAAACAGTCCATCCAAATTTAACAGCTTCAATTATATCATATGGAAGTATAGACAATTGATGAAGCCCACGGTGTTGATCTCATAAACACAACTCACAATCCCAGATGAAGACATCTGAAAAAAATAACTCACAAATCCACTGCACCGTAGCCAACCGAATCTTCACCGTAGCATCTCTCGCTCAACATACGTTATTTAGCTCACTTTGTAACATATGCAATACTATAGTATTTGTTCCAGCTATGGATAGAGATGTAAATCAACTTCAACAAAGATAGAGACGTAGCTTACGATGCATGCAACAAGAAAGCATTTATTGCTTCATTGAATTTTGTGTAAAAAAAATGATGCCAATGGTTCTTGCCAGAGAAAATTTTCTATCCCACATAAATACTTCATAAGCTTTCCATTTATACCACAACGTGAGAGCCTTCCATACTTTTTAATTACAAGACTCCATACTTCCCTTCGACTATATCATGGAGACATACACGACACAAACTCCCAAAAGCCCTTCTCCTACTATATCCAAAAAATCCACGCACTACACAATCCAATTACCAACATGATATATCACACCTTCACTCAAGATAGACTTCAAATCAAGATAGGCTTTTTTTTTCAACTAGAAGATTATTCCCAATAACTTTTGAATCCAAGTCATTATCCAATTAATATCTTACATGTCCAATTAATAAATAATGCCAAAACTAATTATTTAGATATATAACATAAATCCTAACAATCTCCCCCCTTTTTGGTATTGTTTGTCATAAATATGAAACTCCTCCTAAATAACATAATTGGACATATATGTATCAAATTCACAGTTCATATGACAACTACTCTCCCTTAATCAAATATCAAGTTCTAAAGAACATCACAATTATCCAAATTTCTCCCCCTTGGGACAAAAAGATGCCAAAAAGTAAGACGGATAGTCACACATATCTTGAAATCTCTCCTTGAATGAAACAGTCACCATAAACAATCTGATGTCTCCCCTTTGGTACAAAACAATATCAAAACGCATATCATAAGAACCAACAATAGGTGTAGCGGAAGAATCATAAGCACGCCAAGATGACAATTCACCATCAGTCAATACACATGCCAACATATCATTACTTACTTCAATTTCATCTTTATAAGATTGATCAAATTCATAAACTCAAGCAAATAAAGGTGAGTGTTGCCAGTGTAGTGAGAGAGAGAGAGATACCCGAGAGAGAGACCTATACTGATGAGAGAGCTGAAGAGTCTTCGGTGGAGCCAAATAGAAGTACAATGCAAACTACTAAAAAGATAAGACGACAATGGCAACAAAAAATACTAAAGAAAACAATTTTTTTACTTTTCTTTTCCTTTTTTATTTTTTAAATAAATAACAACAAACAATACTTCAAAAATGTAAAGCACACAGTCCCGGTGCTCTTCAAAAAAATTCAAATTTGGGATTATTTCTCATCACATTATCTGGGTCATCAACTCTGATTGATTTCTTCATCTGAAGTAACTGACTTGACCTTTGTCTGAACAGTTTCTTCAAAAGTAGTAACTAAATGTGAATCTGGACACTGTCTTGTTTTTCCTTCATAATGTCTTTATGTTTGTAGTTGACCCTTTCTAATCCAAGTGTGCTTCGATAACATGGGTTGCCGCTGGAAATTTAATGGAGAGTGCTTAGATTTTCAGTTTTGACCTCTTTGAAACATCATTTGTAACATTGTGTAGCATCTCGGCCTTATGTGCCTGATAACTCCGTAAAAATGACACGTCGGTACAAATCTTCGATTCTTTCTGGATGTTTCTTCTTCTCGGACAGATCTGGACATATTATTTTCTCCTCATTCACTTTAGAGGACTCACTCTTATAGCAAATGCCTTGAAGATCTCCTTTAACTTTACCAATTTTTATTAACTTTTTTAGTTTTTCTGTGCCTTCATTCAACATTCTCAATCCCTTTTCGGTACTTGCTAACTTCAGTCTGGCTTCATCAAGCTCGTCTAAAGCTACCATCAATTTCTTTTCTAACTCTTGGATTGTGTTCTTCATGGAGAGATTCTCTTCCTTCAATCTGTCATTCTTTCTACATTTATTCCCCCATTTTTCATACATATCTTTGTAAGGCTAATAAATATTCTCCTTTCTATCATCCAAACCACTTTCATAACTGTCATAATCAGATATTGTGTCTTAAGCTTAGTTGTTTACATTTTTCTGGAGATTTTTCAAGTTTCCCTTTTTTTCATCTTCGGTTACTTTCTTCTCAGTTACTGTTAAGCAAGTAACTGGACTTTTGCTATACAAATCAACTAATGCAGCATTATTAGCAATTTCTTCTTCACTACCATATTCACTCTTGGAATCGTTCTTACTCCAAGTGCTAGTAAAGGATTTTCCTTTTCTTTTTCTTCAAAGTATTTGCACACTCGGCTTGAACTTGCCCAAAGACTTGACACTCATGACACTGGATTTTCTTCACCTTCCTTTCACTCTTTTGAGCTTTAACTTGTTGCTTTAGATTAGTATTCAATGAGCTTCCACCATATTGTCTGAATTCGGATTTTTCCTTTTTCATTCTTTTCAGCCATTTGCCAAAGTTCCGTGTGAGTAGTACCAATCTTCTTTTTTATCAGATTCCTCTTCTACATCATTCACACCTTTACCAGTCTCAACCTGTAACGTCAGTTCTTTGCTTCTTTCTTGCTTGCTCCTTAAGAGATTCATCTCAAAATTTGTCATGTTCGTGAAATTAGGATATGCACCAACTTGCTAACAACTTGCTAACAAGTTCTTCAAGCGTTGTTTTCATTTGTTACTTCACATCATGACTTATTTTTTACAAGGTTCTACATCTCTTTTAACCCTAGCTAAATGCTTCTTCAATTAGGTGATTTCTTCACTTTTCAAATGTTTGTTATAAAATAAGCAAATTGTATGGTTTTTTATACATGGGGCTAATGCAACATAAGCCCAAGTTGGATCATTGTATCTTCCTGAAGCAGTTTGATCAGGAGTACTTGAACTTCCTTCCATCAATCTGTAACAATAAATGAAGACATATATCAAAATCATACATAATTCAATTTCATCCTACACAATCTAATTTTATCTAACACAATTCATCAATAAGTCAGAAACCAACAAAACCACACACTTGCTAGTAGGACTTTACATTTGTAGCTTGTAAAAGAAAATTAGTTCCATCATATATGATTGAAGTAACAAGATATATTAACTTATGATTAAACTACATGCATGGTAGGTTGAATGTTAAGCGTCACCATACTGGATTACATTTAAACTTATTTTTCAAAAGTAAGTTTCATGCAAAACTTAAAATAATTAAACTAGTGCGTGACATACAATTCAATGAAGAAATACATATCAATTCTTATGACAATGAATTCTCATGACAATAAAAGAATTGATAATGCATGATTTCAATTGATAGCATTAACACTACAAGCCTATGACATTGACTTAATCACTTTATTGACATCTTATAGAAGCTTAAGTTTAGTATCAATAATCAGAAAAAAAGGATGGAGCTTGACTATATTCCAAGGTATTGAATTTATTTATATTCGATTTTGGAAATTAATAAAGAAGTTGAGATATCTTGTATAATATATACAAGTAACAAGGAGTTTAGTTTATTAAAAGATAGTGTATAAATTATAAGATATCCTTTTCTAGAAATAAAATAATGCAACCATTATTTTATATAATTTACAATAGTCCTCCGAGAAAAAGACAAATTGAATGTCAAAACTTCAAACAATTCTTCGGGCAATACTTTAAATTTAATATTTGAAATTGAAGAAAATTATTATCAATTCTTTATCTTTATTCTTTATTAAAGAAGATGGAGGAAATTTTAGTTAAGTTGCATTAACATAAAAAGAAGAAGAAATTATTAAAGTGTATTCATTTTAATTATATAAATTTATAATATATGGATTGGAAAGAATCATATTTATAATTACTCTTGCAATGCCTAACAATCATGTTTCTTTTGTACGATGATAGTTCATGATTACTTACAAATGCAAATGATATGCTTAAAATTCAAATCGCAATTCATGCATAGTCATACCATGAATGAACCAAATCATAATCATTAAGATTAAAAAAACCATGCATCATTCATTCAACTCCAATCAAAATATCCAATTCCAAGTTTCTAGTCCAACACAAATCACAAATTCACATAATTTAATTCTAGCTTCCAACAATCCAAGCCATTCACAATCACAATTTACAAATGCAATTAAGCAAAAAACAAACAATTAAAAAACACCCAAAAAATTCACAATGTATTTGGTTCAGGTTGGGTTTGAATCTGGATCTTTTCCAGATCTGGCGAGTGACAACTTCAGATGCGGTGGTGGCAGGCAATGGTGGATGGTGGACGATGGTGGAGAGTGGAGGAACCGAGGAGGGCGTACGGTGTTGTCACTAACTGGAGAGGGAGAAGCAGCCACCGGAGAGTAGAACGAGAGAGAGAGTATGAAGATTGGAGAGTGCCTAGGAGAGAGATGAAAAATGAGAGAGAAGAAGCAGATGCAAATGGGTCGGGGGGTTTAGGCTAAAAAGTTTGAGAATTTTGCTAATTAGTCCCTAAAATTTTCAAACCTTACAATACCGGCTGGTATTTTAAATACCGACCGATATCAGGCAAAAACTTTAATATCGACAATACCCACAATCGATACCATTTTAACCGATACCGTTCCATTTTTTGGCCGATACGGAACAATACTCGTAACGATACTTGAGCTCGAGTTTGGGTGATATAAAGTCTGATTGAACTCAAATAAAGTTCGATTATATCTTGAAATTAAAAATTAATAAAACTTTAGTTTGAAACTCAAAAAAATTTAAAAGAAAAGGTCAAACTGAGCCCAAAATTATAACTCAAACTAAGTTTATTAATTTCAAATCAAGTTGGACACAGTCCCAACGGCATCTCTAAATGCCTCCGACCTTTTATCGGCTAAAGGTTCTTATTAGGAATGGTAAATTTAATTCAATTCGGACCATTTTAGTTTGTAGTCAATAAATTAAATTTAAGTTAATCGAGTTAAAAGGTACAATATGTGAAATCTCGATTTTAAGTAATTAAAGAATCAATTAATCAAATAAATTCATTTTATTAAATAATTAAAGAATCAATTAATCAAATAAAGTCATTTTATATGTCAGTTCGATTAGATTTTAGACTACTTGAACTCAATCAAGTCAAACTTAGACTATTCAAAATGATCTTAACACGAACTTCAAGAATGAGGTCAAATTAAAATAAAATTTTGGACTCAAGTTGTCAACCAATCTTTTATCAACTCGAATGGCTTTCAAATACATAATTTATGAATTATTATGTGCATTTAAAAATTTAATACGTATTCAAAAATAATGGTTACACGTTTCATTGTTATAAAAAAAATGCCATACCATATTTTCCTGAACTGGAACATACCTTTAGTGTCGAATATGTAATGGCGTTATCAACTTCAAGCACATCTCTTTTACTTGATCGATAAATTAGGTTTTATATGCAATTGGGGTATTTCTTAAACAAATATTACTAAATGGATGTATTTTTCTTGGCACGCATGACATTTGGCAGACATTAGAAGGATTTGTTTAACCAATTTTCACACATGCATTAGTTTGTACGTTTTTCCATTTAGAAAATACATGGCTATTTTTTATAGGGAAATTTCTATTTTAATATTTATTATTTTTATATGAAAGTTGTCTAAAAGCATTTATTATATTGTTTAGATGGAAAATTTGTATTTAATTTTCAGTAAAAAGTGCCTAGCGCTTTTTATTGTTCACACTACAGACGAGGAAATACGGACTGGGCCAAGCGGGTTAGGTCAAAATTGTTACCCCTAATTAAATTTCAATTTTTTATTAGTAAAGATAGTTTATTTTTCAAATTTTATTTAAAATTTTCTTCAGTTTTATCCAATCTTTATTATATATCTGTTTTATTACAGTTTAATTCGATTGAAACTTTGAAATCTTAAATATCTTATTTTATTGGTTTAATTTGTGATCCAAATTTTAAAATATTGTTTTGGATTATAACTCTATTTTGAAAGCTATCTTTTAGATGAATATTAATTATTTGACTAGCGATTTTATTTTCTTATTTAAATATTTTTCTCCATAAAAAATTAGCAAATTACACTAGCATTTGGATTTTCCTAGACAACTCTACCATGGTAAATAGGGTAATAATAATAATAATAAGCAAGTTGAGATTTCTTGGTATCTTCGTTCTTTTCATCATCTTTTGCTGGTTCTACAGAGAGAATCTCTGAACAATAAACTTTCTGAATTTTTTTGCTACTTACACAGGATCAATGTCTCCGTCAACTTGCCGGCCTTCATATACACAGAGATTGAATCAAACCCTGATCAAGGCACTCAAACTTGTCAAATACCCATACTTGAAGTAGAACAATTTTACTCGCGTCTAAATTATATTTTAGTGTTCTCTTAAAAAATTAAAATACATTTTTATTATAATTTATATATTTTAATATTTTTGAGGCATTTTTGTGTATTATTGTATTCTTAAAATTAATAATGTAAAAAAGACAATTTTCTAATGCTAAGTGTGCTTAATAATTCTAAGGTTAATTATAATTGACATTTATACTATTTCTTAGGAGAATTTTGAGGAATTTTTGTGTATTATAGTATTCATAAAATTAATAATGTAAAAAAGACTATTTTCTAATGCTAAGTGTGCTTAATAATTCTAAGGTTAATTATAATTGGCATTTATACAATTTTTCATATTTTTCATTTACCTTCTTATATTATTCAACTTATCATATAGCTTTTTAATGTTTGATAAAATTATCACAAATCTTTTATTATTAATTATTCTTATTGTCTGATTCATTGTATAAAATACCATAATTAAAAAATATATGTTAGTTTATATAAAATTGAACTACTGTATGGATGATTAGGTCTTTATTTTAACTGTATTTACTTGTTGAATTATATTATACGAATTCTATAATTAAAAATATAGTGTTAAGTGGTCCAAACGTTAATTTGTTCCCATAAAAGCTACCGTTATAATTTGTTTCCATGAAAGCTACTACATGTTTTCTAAGATTAGAACTCCATCATGTTATGGAATAAAATTTATAACAATTTAATCAAGTCATAAAATTACGTGATAATTTTGGAAGTATAAATATAAATATAAAAGTGAAAATTTGAAAAGTAAAATTTTTTTGGATATAAAAGGATAAACATACCTAAAATTTTAATGTTAATTAATAAGATTAAAATATCATAATTTTAAGTTGGCTACTATTCTTAATCATTAATATTTATTAACAATAAAATAATAAAACATATAAATATTGAAATATAGTAAGCAATATAATATAATGATATATGATAAGTATTATAAGATTTTAATTAGAAGTTTAACAATTCTTACAGACAAATCAATAAATAAATTTTCATGTTTATTCCCTCGAAAAGGAAAAGAAATAATTATTTTTCTCGATTCCAAGTGGCATGAGACTCGGTTGAAAAAGTCAAGGTGTTCCCTATGTCTGGATTCCCAAGAATGCTCCTTGCACTTTCAAAGGCATCAATTGGAATAGTCAAAGATATTAGCACAAGGTTTATATTTAACGATTTTGATGATAACGATATAATATTTCAAAATTCAAATTGGATTTATTTCCTTGTATAGATAACGATATTTCTTTTTAAAAGGAAATAAAAGCATAGGAAAATTACTTTCTTTTTGGCAGGAACCTTCTTAGTAAACTTTCTTTATTAACATACGGGAGTATCTTACCTTTTTGAACAATTAGCCCCGAAAATTTTTGTTCTAGTAGAGACGATATTGAAAATCCAAAGTCAACTCAGAATTAAGTCGAAGCAACGACTTGTTGAAGAAGTTGACTATTTAAAGAAGAGCAACAACACTTGTGAAACAACAAGCATACACAAACTTTTGAAACATTTTAGCAGCATCTATCTTCTTGAGAGTCATATCATTCTTATTGTGCCTGAGAAAATGAAATCACTCTATCAAGAAAGAAATGTTTACTTGAGATCTTACTTTTGATTTTGCATTTTATTTTTTTGTGAACATTTAGAAGCTTGTTATACACTTCGAGTATGGAAGATTCGAAAACCTTAAAAATATGTAATTGTGAGCTTGGAGAGGCTCGTTAAATTTAATACTCGAATTCTTTAGTGAAAACTCAAGTTGGATACTTGGGGACTAGAAGTAGGCTTGAGTTGTAAGCTGAACCAGTATAAATCGATTGTGTCCTTCTTCTCTCTCTCTTTAATCACAACCTCATTACACTTTGGAATAAAGTCCTTTTAATTTATACATGTTTATACTATAAGTGATAGAGATTTGGTATAAAAGTAATCATACGGTAAATATGTACATAAATATCCCTTGTAGAAGTAGCCTTGATTCTCTAAAAAATCTTTCATTAAACAGTTAGTAGGCTTTCCTTAAACAAGCATGGAAGGTGGAAAAAAAATGTCAACCCATACACAACCAACACAAAAACACAATTAACTATCTTCCATTCATAAACACAAACAAAAATCTATACACCATAGGCAGAACACAAAACCCACATAAACTCCAAAATGTAGCAAAAAAACAGAACACAATAAGGAGGGTTCTTGAAAATAGAAAAGAAGATAAGTACTAACACAGGACATGATGCTTCTTCAATAGTGACAACCACAGTAGAGGAGACGATGCTTCTTTGATGGTGAACTAAGACGAAATATGATAGCTAAAACGAGAACGAAGAGAGCTTCATTTGGTGTTAATAAGTAATGGAAAACAACGTCGTTTGTTATTTAAAAAAACGAGAGAGCTTCATTTGGGTGTTAATAAGTAATGGAAAACAATGTCGTTTGTTATTAAACAAAACTACTTCTTTTTTTTAATTCGGAATAAATATAACATTTGACGATGATTCAGAAAATCATCGCCAAATGGTAGTACATTACCATTTGACTTGACTTTTGGTGACAAAATTGTATATACTATATAAATTTTATATAACATATTGAATTTATATATAATAAATAGAGAATTATGATTAAATAGACTAAAATATTACATAAGTAAGATATCAAAAAATGTATCCATTATCTATACATTCATAAATCATTATACTAGTTACAATTATTATCTATAAATTCATTTAACATTATATTAATTACCATTGCAAGAGTTCCCTATGAACTCACTAGTACTCTCTTTTTAAGTACTCTCAGCAACTTTTTAACTCCTAATCTCCTATTCGTAAATCTCTCACATATTGCTTGAGCAATGATAATGAAAAATGTGTGTGTATGTTGTTCTCTGGACTGATGATTGCTTCTATCTTTTTATAGGCTTCAGTGAGTTTTTGGTTTCTTCAGCCTTCTTAACAGACTCGAGATATCAGCTAAGGGGGTGGCTTCACATTTCTCTCACGTGAGTCACTTAAACTCCTTGTATGCAGCATTTTTGTCTAGTTTTCTTGTGTTTATTCTTGTTTTGGCTGTACTTTGCGTTTTATGTAAAGTTCCTTGTAGCTTTAACGTATGCAGACCACAGATTTCCATTATCTGTTAAAGTAGACATTCTTGACACTTCACACGCGCACGAAATCCCCAGATCCCCAAATGTGATTCCTTGACTTTGTTAGCTCAAATCTGCTGGTTGCATTAAAGTTAGTGGAGAATAATGACTTGCTTCACATTTATCCCTCCTTCTCCACTGATTTTGACGCTAACCACTGGTTTGTGAGTGATTTCCGAGAGCAACCCTTGAAAAATCAACTTGCGTAAGATTAGAGTGTTTTTCTTCTTTGGAGGTTGTTGTCTTTAAGGGATTTCATAGATCTGTAGATAATCTCTACAATACGTGAAATTCCTTGTTGTGACAATCTTCATACCGAAGTCAGATGGGTTCAGCTCATCTGCGATTTTCTCTAACGTGAAGAGGCCCTACGATATTCTATCTCTGACGAAGTGGAGCCACACATCTTTACGCTTCGATCTCTCGTGCAAAACAGGGTCTTTACTAAGGTAAATAACACTTTGGTTATCTGTATACACTGTCGAAGTAGCTAGGTTAATATGTATTTCCTTTAAACTTCCTATCAACCATGTTAGCTCTCTTAGTCCCTCTGTGATTGCGTAGTATTCTGGCTCTGTGGTTGATAATGATACTATTGATTGTTGCTGTGATTTCCAACTTATTGTGTTTCCTGCTAATGTGAAGTAATATATGATATTAATTTTCTGTTGTTTTTGTCTGCTGCATAATCTGCATCCACAAAGCCTTGTATGCATATATTATTAGATTTAGCTAATTTAGCTTTAGAGAAACACAAACCGTAGTTTAGAGTGCCAGCTAGGTATTTGAGGACATTCTTCAGTCCTTGCCAGTGCTCAAGTCCTAGATTAGCCATGAACTTGCTTAGGATACTGATTGGGTAGGCTAGGTCTGGTCTTGTGCACAACATCATATATATAATACTACCTACTCCGACATCATAGGGGTGGTTAACCATAGCTCTCTTTTCTTCCTCAGTTTAGGGACAATTACTGGCCACCATTTTCAGATGTGAGCCTATAGGGGTAGGACTTGGTTTTGCCTGTTCCATATTGAACTGTACAAGAACCTTTTTGATATAATTCTTCTGACTTAACTATAGCTTCCCATCCCTCCTTTTCCTTATGATCTGCATTCCTAGGAGTTTCTGAGCTTCTCCCATATCCTTCATTTCAAAATGTTCACATAGGGCATTCTTTACTTCCACTATTCTGTTGAGGTTCTTTCTTATGATATCCAAGTCATTTACATACACTAGCATATATACAGCCTCTGTTTCTCTTAAGTCCTTGTAGTATAGGCAGTAGTCATAAGCACTCCTAGTAAACTTCAGATTAGTTGCACTGTCTAGGTGCTTGCTTCAGTCTATATAAGGATTTCTGAAGCAGGCAGACATGATCAAAATTTTCTTTATCTACAAAACCGACAAGTTGCTTTATGTAGATAGTTTCCTCAAGCTTTCCATATAGGAAGGCTGTCTTTACATCCATTTGATGGATCTCCCAATCATAGATTGCAGCTAGCACTATGATGAGCCTAATTGTCTTGAACTTGACTACTAGTGAGAAGATTTCCTTGTAGTCTACTCCCTCCTTCTGCCTATATCCCTTAGCTACTAACTTAGCCTTGTATATTCTAGGTTCTATCTCTGTAACTCCCTCTTTTGGCTTGAACAACCATCTGTTTTCAATCAGCTTTGCTTTAAGAGGTTTAGACACTAGAACCCATGTCTTATTCTTCATTAGGGAGGAGTATTCACTCTTGCTAGCCTGTTGGACCCCGATTTTCTTCTTACTATATGTTGGGGATTAATTTTATTTTTGTTGCGATTAGGTATAAATTATAAA
>JANQBM010002240.1:0-13184 GCA_025594535.1 Erythroxylum domingense | reverse complement strand
AAAATAGGGTTGATGTAAACTTGTAAACAGGAAACTGTACAGTATATAACTGTACAATATATCAGTGGACTATTTTGTAAATTTTTAAAATTTAAGGGACTATTTCATAAATATAAAAAATTTCCCGAAACGGTACCCGGTATTAACCGGTACCGGTACAGTATCGTTCCAGACCTCAATCTTGTACCAAGTCCGGTACGGTATTCGCAACATTGCTTAAAACGGCCCTATTATAAGAATTTTAGAAGAGGCAAATTTGAAACTCTAAAATTTTTTAAGTTCTTACATAATTACACTTTTACGCACAAAAAATTATCACATACTAATTAGTCAACTGATAATTAATTACGGAGGTGATTTTAACCTGTCTAAAAGGAAGTTGGTTTACTTTGTTATAAAACAGAATCTCTTAAGAGTAAAATTAGGTAGTTTTATATCATATAAAAACATATTTTTATTAGGAATGTCAATTTTGATCAGATTCGCTCTACCTGACTCGACTCGGCCTATTTTTAGCCGAAAATTAGCGGGCCACAGTTGTGCAATGCTTACAACCCCATGTTTGTTTTCTTACTGAAATGACTGGATTTGATGGAAATTATGAGAAAGATACAAACATGTTATAAAAAATTAAAAGAACTTTATCTTGAAACGAATCTAGATTCATGCTTAAACAAGAACTATGAACTTATCCATATTTGGATAACCTCGCATGCTCTCTCACTGACTGTGTCATGTGCCTAATTATTCCCGACGAGACGTTGTTCCTATCAAAAAGCAAATCTGAAAGGAAGACATTGCTAAGCCCCCACTCTGCCCTTGCCCTGGGCAAGTACAGGGCAGGCATATTTATTTTTATAAATAATAAAATATAGTTTATTTTTTATAAAAATAAAATAAAATAAAATAAAGCCTATTTTTAATTTTATAAAGAATGTCAAAAAGATTTATATTTTATTTATTTTTATTTTTTATGAAAAATTTTTTTTTAAAAAAAATTTACTTTACTTAAAGCCTGTAAAATATTAAGAATAGCCCTGACCCAACCTCATCCCATCCAATGAGTCATGGGCTGTCACGATTTGAGTAGGAGTGGTTAATAATGCCTATGACTGTAATTGTCGCAAGTTCGTGGTTCATGTGTATGTCCAAAATACAAGAATCTGTCAGCAGCTGTACATATAAAACACAATTCACTGTTGGATTTATTGGACATTTACTAAAAACTGATTTAATAATTTAAGTTTTGCAATTTTAATATCTATTTGATGAAAATCACATATAAGATGTTGAATGATTTTTAGTAATGGTTATACAGCTAAATCAAGCTTTTTTCCTTTACTTTTTCTCCTAATGTATTTTAGTTTTAAACTTAAACCAAACTAAATCAAAATTCATAAACATGTGATTCAATTCTATATAATGAAATACACAGACATGGTTAATTTGAACCTCTTTTAATAGGAACTTAACGCTATAAGGTTTCTGATAGTTTTGACGTTTTTGTAAACTTAAATAGTATGACTAGTTGGATGTCTTTCATGTTAAAAATTCGTAAGGGAAATCCTCTCGTATCAGAAAAGACAAAAAAGTGAAGTGAATTATATATAAAATTATTACTTGTCTTAAGATTAATATATGACAGGTTCAATTGGACCTAATTTAATTTTTTTCGTAAACTCCCTCAAAACTCATCATCTAAAAGTCGCCTGCATACTTCTTTATAAAAAAAAGTATTATTTGAATGGAGATCAATTAAGCTCATACGTTTCCTGCTAGCATTTGTTCTTTCATCCATCAGAATATGCTATATTTCTCCTTTCATTATATTAATTAATAGTAGTAAAGCATTGGCGTACCATATACAATTTTATATTGCATTAAAAAAGCAAATACTAACATCCATGAAGAGCATGGACAAGTTGTGCTCTTGACAATAATTGTTTCAGATATTAAATTAAGAAAGTAAATACTAAAGTCATGGAGTGATATGTATGAGTTGTGCTCTTAAAGTATAAAAGAGTGGAGAAACAGCACCAAGGCTCAATTTTTAATGCATGCGATAAAAATCTCACTCATCTCTCGCCTACCTCCAGAGGATAGGACAATTGTTGTCGTCATACGTCACCCCCATAGGACATAACATTAAAGAACAAGTTGGCTGATTTAAAACATGGTCGAATTTGATTTTCCGCCACCTAAATATCTTGTTGTCTTTTCTTATTTCCAATCGCTCGTGATCCAGATTCTGCAGACATGTTGTTCCTATGTTCACCGCCTGAATCAACTAAAGTATAATTGTCGTGGATGGTATTGAGTAAAATAAGTCTAGGTACAGTAGCATAACCCAAAAGTAAAGACCTCCAATAATTAGGACACCAGTGTTCAATGATAATCGATGTTATCTTCAAATAATTGCTAGATTATAACCTTGTTTTTTTTTTTAAATAAAAGGTGTCATTAATGAATGAGATAGAAGTACATAGGGTAATGCCTACGAACACGCTTCAGGAGAGCTAAGAACAGACTCTCTTTAAACCAAATAAAATCAAAAAAAACTCTTGAAACGCACCGTATGAAGACCCTCGCGACATCATGTAGCCATTCGTCGTAAGAAGCGTGAAAGAGATGTGAGAAAAGAGAGTAAAGTAAGAGAGATGAAGTTGGAGAGAGAAAAAAAATCTCAATTCCATATGGCTACAGTATCTGAAGGTCCTTATATGCATCAGCAATAATAAGCTAATTAACTAACTATAATCATTAAGAAGCTAATTAACTAACTCTAATACAATTAAACAGTAACATAAAATAACATCGTATTCTTCACAACCTCCCCTAAAGTTGGGAACATAGTAAGATCCAACTTAGAAGATAATTGCAGGTAAGAATCGTGATCAAGAGGCTTGGTCATGAGATCAGCTAGTTGCAACATAGAAGGTATATAGGCAGTTTGAAGAAAATCATCTTGAATTTTCTCTCGAGTGAAGTGACAATCAATGTCCAAATGTTTGGTTCGCTCATGAAAACAAGGATTAGATGCAATTTGTTGAGCAACCTTATTGTCACAAAATAAAGTAACTGGAACCTGAACGGGAATGGATAAATCTTGAAGCAAATAAGACAACCAAAGCAGCTCACTAGTTGTAACAGCTATACTCCGATATTCAGCTTCAGCAGAAGACTTAGAAACAGTAGATTGCTTCTTTGTCTTCCAAGAAACTAAAACATATCCCAAGAAAATGCAGTAACCAGTAAGCGAACGACAAGACATCAAGTATAAAACACAGTATAAAAATGAATCTGCATCCGAAAATACATTCAACTTGAGCTACGACTACACAGGATAAAACAGTCCCGTAGAAATAGAACTTTTCAAATACTTGAGGACATGAGTAACAGCCTACATATGAGAAAGCTTAGGAGCAGATAAAAACTGACTCAAATGTTGCACTGCATAAGAAATATTCGGCCTAGTCATGGTCAAATACAATAACCTGCCAATAATTTTCCGATAAGCTTCTGGATGTTCTAGAGGTTCTCCCTCAGTAAGAGACAGCTTGAGATGTTTAGGAAGAGGAGTAGAGCAAGGCTTAGCTCCAGTCAAACAAGCATTAGTTAAAATATTCAAAATAAACTTCCGCTAATGCAGAAATGTACCTTGCTCATTCCTATGCAACTCAATACCCAAGAAATACCGTGCAGGTGCCAAGTCTTTAATTGTGAACTTATAATGTAAAGATGTCTTCAAACTAGCAATGTCAGAAGCATCATTCAAAATATCGTCAACATATATGAGGACAATCGTAAACAAATATCCTGCCCTCTTAACAAGCAAAGAATAATCATTAGTGGACTGAACATAACCTAAGTGAGTAAGAAACTTAGTAACCTCTTTATTCCACTGTCTTGACGCCTGTTTAAGACCATACAAAGACTTCTTTAAACGAAAAACCTGACCAGGTTTGGCAATATGATACCCATCAGGAGGAATCATATATATCTGCTCATCAAGATGACCATGCAAGAAAGCATTATTAATGTGAACTTGATGTAAAGGCCAATTATTAGCAGTAGCCAAGGCAATGACAACTCTAGCAGTAGCAAGTTTAGCCACAAGAGAAAAAATATGCTTATAATCCTTACCCTCCCTCTGATCAAAACCTCTAATGACTAACCTGGCCTTATACCTCTCGACAGTTCCATCTGGATTATATTTGATCTTATAAACCCATTTGGAAGAAATAGCTTTATGGCTTGCAGGTAAAGTGGTTAGTTCCCAAGTATTATTCCTCTCTAAAGCATTAAGCTCCGATTCCATGGCCTCCACCCATAGCTTATCTTGACTAACGTCAAGAAAGTTAGCAGGTTCATGAGTTGTGAACACATTAGCCAAGGAAACCACATAATCATGAGGTAGGTGTTAAAATCGGCAAAAGAAAAGAGAGGATGATATGTAGAAAAATCGTGGGAAGAAGAAAAAGAAAGCACATTGTTGGCATTGGCATATAGAACAAAATCTTGTAACCAATGAGGTTGTTTTCTTTGTCTTTGAGATTTACACAAAATCGAGGAAGGAGCACAGGAAGAATCAGTAGTGGGAGGTAAAGAAGTAAAGTGGACAACAGGAGGAGGAGAAGAATGAATAGGAGAAGGAGAGACATGATCAGGCAGAAAAGTATCAACAGAATCAGTGGAAGAACCAATTAAAGAAGGAGATATAGTATGGATAGGTGAAGAAACATGAACTGAAGGACGTTCAGAACAAGATAGATTAAGAAAAAATGAAGAATGTTTAAAAGGAAACACAGTCTCACAAAAAGTAACATCTCTGCTTAATAAAACACATTGTCTCTTAAGATCAAAGAGCTTATAACCCTTTTGTGCAGGAGGATATCCTATAAGTACACATTTATAAGCTCTAGGTTCGAATTTATCACCTTTTGGACCCACTTTAGCAGTATAGCAAAGACAACCTATGGTTTTCAAATGAGTATAATCAAGTTTGGAGTGAAATAACATTTCATGAGGACTTTTCTAGTGCAAAATGGGTGTTGGCATTTTGTTAATGAGATAGGTAGCTGACAAAAGACACTCTCCCCAAAAATGATTAGGTAAATTGGCATGGATTTTGAGAGATCTAGTTGCGTCAAGCAAATGTCTATGCTTTCTCTCAACAATGCCATTTTGTTGTGGGGTATAAGTCATTGATTTTTGATGAATAATTCCTGTATCTCTCTTAAACTGGATACATTGTGAGTTAATAAACTCAGAACCATTGTCAGTCCTCACATACTTAGGTGTTTTCGAAAAATGATTTTATATGTATTTCACAAAAGAAACAAAGGTACTACTAACTTGCTGCTTAGTCCAAGTAGCACGAGAAAAATCATCCATTACTTTGAACCATCAAGATTACAAGCTCTATACTGTTCCCAAAGATCCATATGAATAAGGTCAAAAATAATGGAAGAGGAATGTGTGCTTCTTGGAAAAGGAATTCGATGAGATTTAGCCAATTTGCAAGTATCACAAAACAAGTTATTAATATCAAATTGTTTACAATCAGCCACATGAGAAAGTTTAGAAGTTGAAGAATGCCCCAATCTTGCATGAAAAGTATGCAAGACATTATTTGGAGTGACAAGACATGAATGCCTAACATCAACTAAAGAATTCTCCATATGGGATGAATTCTGTAAGAATTGGATAGAATGGTTTACAAAAGTATCATGAGGATAAGACACAAGGTAGTATAATCCTTTTATGCCTTTGCCAACAACAACAACTTTGCTAGTGATAAGGTCCTGAAAGGTACAACAAGAAATATGAAAATGTGCTTCAAGTTTTTCAGATTTAAGTAACTTTCCAACAGAAAGAATATTGTACCTAAATTCAGGTACATATAGCACATTATGCAGACTTAAAGTAGAAGTGATGGGTATGGATCCAACCAATGTAACAGTTTTGGTTGAACCATCTAGTAAAGTAATGAATATGGGCTGAGAAAGGGCTTTGGTGCAAGAGAAAAGATGAATAGATGGGGTCATATGGTCCGAGTCTCTAGTATCTACAATCCGTTTATCATGCAAACTATCATTATGCAGATAAGAAAAAGCTGATTGGATAAGAACAATACCTGCATAGGTTGTACTTGCACCAGATGCTTCTTGTGGGATAGTAACTTTTCCTTTAAGCATGTTCATCATTTCCTGACATAGATGGGTAATCATCTGTTGATTCAATTAATTCCTATTGTCATTATGCAAATCCAGTGGATTATCTTGTTCAGTGTCACTACCAGGACCAGTAACGCTGACTTGAGTAGCCATCCGACCAGGTTTCTTTCCTTTTTTCCTTTTGAACCAATCAGGATATCCTATCCTTTCAAAGCAGCTCTTAAATAAATGTCCTTCCTGCTTACAATGAGTACAGAATCGTCTACCATTCTTCTTATATCCCTTTGAAACCACACCAGAAATTTTAGTACCTTCATTATTGACTGAAAAAGCAACAGGATCTACAACTTGAATGGTAACTTCCTTTTGTTTTTCAATTTGTTGTATCAAATAATAAGCTCGATTAACCGAAGGTAAGGGATCCATTGACAACACCTGATTCCTTGCTCCTTCATACTCATCATTGAGCTTAAGTAGAAATTGCATAAGCTTGGACCTACTGTCCATTTCAATAAACTTTTGTGCAACTCCACAACTAGAACCACATTTACATATAGGAATACCAATTGGACTATTTAACTCATCCCAGCATCTCTTGAGTTTACTAAAATAAGTAGCCACGGACATGCTTCCCTGAGTTATTTGATTCAATGTACGTTCAAGTTGATATATCAAAGGACCATTGCTTTGACCATACCTTTCATTAATTTCCTTCCATAATTTCTCAGCAGATTGAGCATATAGAAATGAATTTGAAAGCTCTGGAATCATCGAGTTCAAAATCCAGCAAGTGACCATATAATCACATCTAATCCATCTTTGATAATCAGAATGATCAAGATCTGGTTTAACACAGGAGCCATCCATGAAACCTAATTTCATCTTAGCTCCTAAAGCCATTTTTACGGTTCTATTGCAACCCAAAAATCCCACACCAGTAAATTGAACAGTAGTGAGTGACATACCATGTTGATCTCCACTCGATAAAGTCAGAGGATCAGTCGTACTAGGAAACACTGCAACAGATCCAACACTACCATGTACATGGTCAATTGAACTTGCCATCTTCAATCATTGATCGTCCTTGAACAAAACCAACTTAGAATAGGCAAATAAGCCACGAAAATCACTTATAATCTTTAAGTCAATCAACTATCACTGAAGCAACAAGCAAGATTTGAAGACCAGAAATTACCTAATCATGAATTAGAAAATCCCTAGTTTTTCCATAATCAGTGTTAACCTTTTAATGATACAAGTTGAGATCCCCTCGATTGTAATTATATGGCCAAAAATACTCCTTTTAATATGCTTCAAAAATATACTTGAAAAAATTTTCATATAAATATTATTTTTTAAGTTAAATATATCCATTAAAAAAATAAATAACAAGTTACAAAACCATAACTTGAGAGAAGATATAAGATATCTGTTATAAGCGACAATGGTTAGGTGAATAAAATTGTCATTATCATGACTGTAAAAGATAAGAACAAGATAAACACTAGCTATTACAAATAGAGGGGGACAAATTAGAATATATGTCGCAGGCAATGGCTTTAGTTCTGGTACATTATACTAGATTGCGAAGAAATGTTTTATCATTAAAAGAACTCGAGTTAAATATTCAACCGTTTCTTTCATGCCAAATAAGGTAAACTAGTGCACCAAAGGAAACTTTAAATAGATTATAATCTCCCTTATTGGTGAATGATAACTAAGGAAGCCAATGTATTTTATATGTTCATTGTAAGCTAGCACATTGTAAAGTGAAGAGCCTTAGAATGTTATTCCACAACTAAGCAAGATATTTGCAGCTGAAAAGTAAGTGACTTAAGATCTTAGAAACTTCTTCATGTAACGCACTATTTGGGATAGTGATGGAGTATTTGATTGTGTCTCTAATTCCTAATCTTTGTCACGTTGCCAGCCACAATATAAAGGAGTGAGAAGGACAAATAATTAAGTCCCATATCAGATTATAATCAGGTTTGTAGATTTGTTAGCCATTAAGAAGCTCTTTGTAAGATTTGATGGTTAAGGTGGAAGATTTATCCAAGGTTTAGGCCATTGTATCATAAATGGATGAATTAAGGGAGTAAGAAGGCATACTATAGAATGGAGGAGTTAATGCCAAAAATGATCCTTGATGAAAGCTTGAACCTTCGTATTAGTAGGGATGATAGATTTTAGAGGTTAGAAATCAGTTAGCATATAAAGAGGATCCTTGATATACCAATGATCAAATCAGAAAGAGATGTTGTAACCATATCTAATCTTGTATTTGATATGTAAGTAAACTAACCCTCATATTTTCAAGATTTGACTATGTAAGAAACTAAAGTCGTAGCTTTAACATTCCAAATACATGCAACCTTTAGAAAATGAAGATGTGTCCATCTTACTCGAAGGTTTTCTCCATCAAAACAAAGTCTCCAAAGTATCTTGATGAGTATGATTTTATCATAGTTCGGATTGAAGTGATTCCTAGTCCTTCATGAATCTTAGCTTAGCATATAATTATCCATCTTATCTTGGGGACTTTGGGTTTTGTATTTGATCCACTCTAAAGAAAGAAACTTAATAGCTTATTAATATCCTTTATCAGCCCTTTAGGAAGATTGATATAATATAAACCAAATAAGTATATAGATTGGATAGAATGGAGAGGATCATTTGTAATCTTCCACTATAAGATAAACAATTCTTACACCAATTGTTGAGTTTCATTTTTATGGAGTTAGGATAGGGGAATAGTCCTTCTTAGTTAGCTTCTTCACAGTTATGGAAACCCCAAGGTATTTGAAGGGGAGTTGTTATTGATTCAACCCTTTAAAGATGGGAAATGCACATGTACTGGGATCGAAACTGGTAGAAAGAATGAAGGAACTCTTGTTGGGGTTAAATGGAAAACTTGCAATGTCTTTTAATTCATCTAGAGGGTTGATAAGTAGCTTAATAGAGGTGGAAATACACCATACAGAAAACCAGATCATCTGTGAAGGAGAGCTAGAATATTTTCAATTTACCACCCTTGTAATGATACCAGAATCTAGGTTCTTTTGCAATCTTAAGCTTAGTGATTCTATGAAAGATCTCTATGTAAATGAAAAAAGGTAGGATGATAGGGGATCACCCTACTGAAGAGGATTGAGTAAGTTATAGAAAGGATACAACTTTGAACCCAAGTTATAAAGATTTAAGGCAGTCTCAAAACTTAAAATGAGGAAATGATGAAGTTCCAACTCAAGGAATCGAAAGCCTTTGTGAAGATAATATTCAAAGCACAACTTTTGATAGATGATTTGGAGTTATAAATCTTGAATAATCATGAGAAATTATGATATTATTGCCAATGTTCCTATCTTGAACATAAGTAAATTGGAAAGGATTGATGAAAATCATCTTTCATATATTGGTTATCTTATAAATCATATTTCAATATGCAGTGGGTCGATAATGATTCAAACTTTAGGGATTAGAGACCTTTGGAACTAGATAAATGTAGTTTTATTTAGTTCTATAAGAATCCTATTAGATTTGAAGAATTCCAAGATATAATTTATTACTAATTTACTAGTTTGATTCAAAAAGTTTTGAAAGAACCTAGCATTAAATCCATTTGGATCTGGAGCTTTTTCAGGAGAGAAGGAGAATAAGGTAGTTTTAATTTCTTCGGTCATGATTTCCTTAATAAATTCTTTAGAGTTGTCCTAACATAGTGAAATTTAGAGAGCATTCTTTAGTTCACCAGACATTGGAGAGGCTTCAAAAAAGATACCTAGTAGTTTTATAAAATAGTTATAAGTTAGCTCCTTTAATTTGATTATCCCAAATTGAGATTTCCCTTATAATCAGTAAGTGCAATAACGTTATTGCAATTCCTTCTAGCTTAGATTGACCTAAAAAGAACTTGGAGTTCTTTCTCCTTCCTTCAACCAACTGACTCTTGATTCTTACAATAGTTGAGAGTTGTAATCTTCTATGCACTTACATATCTCCTCAATTCTAGGTATTTCTATTCCTTGAAGGAATTGTTTAGGGGGTTTGGTGCCAATTTTTCTTTATATTTGTTCAATGCATTTAGGGCTTCTTTTCCCCCATACCATTGGGTCTATCATCATTCTTTACAACTTGATTGGTTCCATTTTTAATTGCTTTAATTTTAGTTACAAATTTATAAGCAAATAAAACATTAAGATCAAATATTAGTCCCATATTTAAAACATCAATAAAGTCAAAGTGCTTTGGTAGTGAATTATATAACCTGAAAGAAAATTTCCTTTTATCCTCTTTTGGTTTGATCTTAATGCAAATTGAGGAGTGATTCGAAGTGACCTAATTACTAGAATTTGCATGGCTAAGAGGAAATTGAGACATCCATATAAAGTTTAACATATGCCTATCCAACTTCTTTTGTTAGAACTATTTACCAAATTATTTCTTATTCCAGGTGTAGAATTTCCCTAAGTAGTTTAGATTAGACAACTCCAAGTCTTTAGTAAGTTAAGTTACCTCCTCAAAGCTAGGATTAGGATTCCTCCTAATGCTTTACATTACCATTGGTGAAAGAATACAGTTAAAGTCTTATGCAATGAGCTAAGGACTACAGATGTTGTTATCTTAGGTACTCCTATAGCTACCTTCTTTGAAATTTTAAATTAGAGGCATAGATAATAGTGATACAAATAGGAGCTTAAGATTACTTCAAAAGGATGTCATGATACAAGAACTAGTCAAAACATTTTCAGTTTCTAACAATAAAAATGGCAGATCCAAATAGATAATTATCCTCCCATTAAATTGAGCCTTATCGTTGCTAATTGTTATCCAGTCCTTATGCAAAAACCATATCCCTTTTATAATTGATTTAACTTGAGTTTAGCTTCAAATAATCCTAAAAATTTAGGTTTATTATTGCTTAATAAGGTTATGCTTGTAACATTCCATATGAGTAATTTTATAAGTGTTGGACCCCGTTTGCGGAGCCCAACATCGGACATGGGGCCATAAAGCTTGAGCGTGGATGGAGGCTTAGAATTTGGAAATTTGAAAGAAGAATCCTTCTGAAGCAAAGGTGGGCTTCACCATGGCGAACATATGCAATTAAACTGGCTTCGCCGTGGCGAACATATGTGAGTAAACCTCATTGACCCTTCGGGTGAATTATGCCGCGGCGAAGTCGCCACGAGAAAATCAGATTTTTCTTTTGGTGAATTACGCCGCGGCGACTCTTGGTTTTGCCTCGGCAAAAACCCCTGTGATAAAACCCATAACCTAAACAACTTATCTTACTAAAATGCAAATTTAAAATCCCTCAGCCACATTCATCAATTCAACCTAAAAACAAAAAGGATACGAATATAACCGCGAACAATTTCTCAAAATCTTAATCTCATTTCCATAATTGAATATTTTGCGAAAACATGAAAAATCATGGACAAAACCAAACATATATTTCATTAACATCAAAAGTAAGAATTTTACAAAGGTTTAATGGCATTTTAAGCCACAATACATCATTTACTTCATAATCCAAAAATACAAAAGATGCTTGAAATGCAACTAAACCTTTAAATTCCCAACCTAACTCAAAATTCAAAAGTATGCAAATTCGGAGTGATGTCGTAACCCTTGACTACTCGATCTCTTGCTCCTCACTTAATGATGGGACAAAATTGGGAGGGGGTGAGCTTAAAACTCGTGGGTAACAATTTTATAACATGTAACAAGCAAAACCATTGAAAACAATTTACATTGAATCATAAACACATATTTCTCAAATTTTCTTCATGCAATCCAATTCACAAATAACACGATCTATGCATTCATCAACTTGTTCACAAATCATAAACACCTAGGCACATCAAATGGTTTGGGTGGATCCAAAACAGAACGTACTACACTTTTCTTATAAGGGTCATGTATAGCTGTGAGCAGAACATACTATCGTAATCCCACTTAATGGTCTTGTGTAATCGTGAACTTATAGGAGTCCATGAAGGAGCTCCATGCTACTAATGGGCAGGAGAGAGAAGCCTTTAAGTGCACTTGACTTAACTTAGGGGACCACCACAAACCCACATAACATGTATTTCATATCTTGCAAACTTGTTGCTCAAAAAGGCACATTTTCAAACTTGATTTTACAATCGTAGTATCTCTTCGAAAATCATTTTCACATTCTTTTCATAATTCATCAACACAATATGCTTATACCAAACACATAACACTTTTTCAAAGCATTCAAGAGTTATAATGTACATTCATAAAATAATTGAAATCATTTATTTCCATCATTTGAAAGAAAACATTAATGGCCTATTACTTAATTATAAAACTGTAACCCACCTTGAAATCCTTGCTTATAAACTTGCTTAGGGTTATCTTTGCTCTTGCTCCTCTTGCCTCTCTTGCCTTACTTGATTTCCTTAAACAATAACTAAAATTCCATTTAATTTGGTTTAGCAATCGGAAGGTCATACCTCAATAATTTAAACTATTTCTCATGTTGAAACAAAATTATATGTTCAACTTCCATCCCAAAATTGAATTGCATAGAGCCTGAATTTAGACTTGATTCCTTCATACAATTTGTTTCCCTATGTCTCTACTTTAAAAAAAATTAAAAATCAGTCTATTTGGATAACTACACCAAAATTTATGCCCAAAATATCAAAGCATGTTCGTGTAGGAAAAATTGAGTTAGCCGCAGCGAAACCCAGAAGTTTGCCACAACGAACTTGTCCAGAAACATGCTTCGAAGACACGTTCTAGCACTTTTTCCAGTTTTTAACTTCCCACCTTTTACATAAACCCATCTTAACTCTAAACCATCTCTTCTACTTCATTATCAACTTCATTTCAACCCCATAATATTTACAAATATATCAAAATATATCTTTGATCATTAAGCCTAAAAGAAAACATGTGCCTAACTCATTCATCAACAACTTTCTACCCATATTCAACTTCATTTAGGTTTCATTTAACCAAACCCATGAAATC
>JANQBM010002187.1:0-13192 GCA_025594535.1 Erythroxylum domingense | reverse complement strand
TTGATGTGGAAAATGCATTATAATGTGTTCTATGTTATGCATTAAAAGATGTATGACATTTTGATATGATTGAATTGAGCATGAAAATTAATTGTGTTTGGGCGAGAGAGGAACCGTTTTGTAGTCACGTGCACATTGACATAAGCCTTCTCCCAGTTGCCCGCTTGTGGCACACAAGATTCGAAAAGTGGACTCATTTCATTCACGGAGTAAACTTCGGTTTCTCTATTTTGTTCCACGGCACCCTCGAGCCATTTGTTTGTGCATTCGCATTTTGATGTGTTAAGTTTTGATGAAGCTGAGTATTATAATTTGAAGTTAAATCACATCTAATATGTTTTATGTGATGATGTATTGAGTTATAAGTTATGAATGTTGAACTTACATTATTGGGTCAAGGCAAGTTGGGTATGCTTATATGATTAGATGTATATACATGTTTGATTGTGTGGCTTATTGCCAATGGCTATAAATATATTAGCCATTGAGCTGTATAGCTCAACTCATAATTTTTCCCACTCCTCAAGTGTAGATCGAGAAGATCAATGATCCTTGCAAGGCATTTGGGCCCATTCCAAGATAGTTAGCTTTTGACCTAAGTTAGTGGCTAGACTTTTGGATAGCTTTATTAGCACATTGGACATTGAGCATCCAATGTATTTTGTATCTTTGTTAAGACTTGATGTAATGTTGATTTATAGTTAAAGCTATGTATGAACTTCATTTTGATTTGGAAATGAATGAAGAATTGAAGAAGTTTCCAATGTGTATGTGCTTAGTCATATGGTAGTTGTACATTTCCTATTTTAAGTCTTCCATAGGTGTAGAAATTGTTTTTGAATTCAAAGGAACAACTGTATCGATTTATGTAGAATTAGCTATAGTCGTCTTCATAAAAGTTGTAGCTTATCTTTCTAGCTTTCCAATGATATAAAGTATGAAACTTTTGGATATCGGAGTTGAGAGTTATGCTTTTTACAAGATAGTGATGCTACACAGGGTGAATATTGGACATTTGTATAGACTTTTTCTTTGCTTGAGTGAATATAAAATGAGTTCTATAGTGTTTTGAAATGGGAAGAAGGATGAGTGTGATAAGTTAGAGATGAAATGGAGGTGAAAATGATGAGAAAATTGAAGTAGGAATGATAGGATATGCATGAGAGTTGTTAGATGTGATTGAAGGGCTAGAAATTTGGAATTTGACCCGTAAATGTCCGTTAAGCGAACTTAATGTCCGTTGGGCAAACCTTCTCGAGTTTGTTTGTATCCCAGCTCAGTGCATGTCCCTTTGGAGGGACATATGTCTACTAAGCGGACCTTCTTGAGCTTGTTTGTGTCCCAGCTCAGTTTATGTCCGTTAAGCGGACCTTCTCAGGACAATTTTATAAATGTGCAAATTTTGACCCTTTAAATGGAAAAATATCTCTTTGGGGTCTTCATGGAAGTTGTAGAACTCGAAGTCATCTTCAAAACTGTACTTGAATGGTCTAAATATGACATCTCTATCAAAAGTTATGCTAATTGTTTTATAATAAACTAGAGACATGAAGCTACAATTGTTCTGAAGAAGTCAATTTGTGATTCCGCTGTCGGAACTGGTTTTGGATAGAAAGACCCCATGGAAACAACCTTATAGGATAATACATTCATGTCTTTGATATTTCAAATAGTTGGGCTCTGAAAATGGGGTCCAACATTGGTGATATTTGCAAACCAAGGTATAGTGAAGCTCTCGAATAACATTAGAGTTTCATCGGGGAAATTCTCGTTAATATCATTGCTTGGCTGGCATTCCCCTCCCTTAAGTCTGGATAAGTGGTCAACAACCACATTTTCAGCTCCCTTTTTATCTCTCACTTATAAATCTAATTCTTGCAGCAGTAACACCCATCAAATTAACCTGGGTTTTGCATCCTTCTTATTTAAAAGTTATTTTGATGCTGCATGGTCGGTGAAGGCAATCACCTTTAATCATAAAAAGTATTGTTGAAACTTATTACACATATACACTACTATAAGTAATTCCTTTTTTTCATTGTGTAATTCAGTTGGGGTCCTGCAAGAGTCTTACTCACGTAGTAGATTGCATGCAACTTCTTCTCTTTGTGTTGACCCAAAGCACAACCTATAGCCTGGTTATTTGCATCACACATTACTTCAAACGACAATGTCCAGTCTGGTGGTGATAAAATTGGTGCTAAAATTAATGCCTTCTTTAGAGTGTTAAATGTAGACATACACTTATCATCAAACATGAAGGGTACATCCTTAACTAAGAGGTTTGTTAAAGGTCTTGCAATCTATGAAAAATCTTTGATGAAGTGACGATAGAACCCAGCATGACCTAGAAATCCTCGCACACCTTTTACATTACTTGGTGGTGGAAGCTTTTCTATCACCTCTGTCTTTGCTTTGTCGACTTCGAAACCTTGATGTGAGATTTTGTGGCCTAGCACTATCCCTTCTTGTACCATAAAATGGCATTTCTCCCAATTCAACACCAGATTTGATTCCTCACATCTTTAAAGAACTCTATCCAAATTAATTGAACACAATTCAAACGAGTCTCTAAAAACTGAGAAGTCATCCATGAATACCTCCATTATATCTTCTATCATATATGTGAAAATTGACATTATGCATCTCTGAAATGTGGCTGGGGCATTGCAGAGTCCGAAGAGCATCAGTCTGTATGCAAACGTACTATAAGGACATGTGAATGTGGTTTTTTCCTGATCATTAGGGTATATAAAAATTAGATTATATCTTGAATATCCATCTAAAAAACAATAGAATGAATGATCAACTACCCTTTCTATCATTTAGTCTATGAATGGGAGAGGAAAATGATTCTTCTTAGTCACTGAATTAAGCTTCTAATAATTTATGCATACACTCTATCATGTGACTGTTCTTGTAGAGATTACTTCTCCACTTTCGCTTTCTATCACCATCATTCCTCCCTTTTTAGGTACACATTGCACCAGGCTGACCCACTCACTATCAGAGATAGGATAAATTATCCCTGAATTAAGGAGTTTAATGATTCCCTTCTTGACTACCTCCTTCATGTTAGGATTTAACCTTCTTTGATGCTCTTACACTGTTTTACAACCGTCTTCCAAATTTATTCGGTGCACGCAAACATTTAGACTTATTCCTCAAATGTCAGCAATCTGCCATCTGATAGCTTTCATCCATTTCTTGACAACCTCCACCACCTTACTTTCTTATTTTTCACTCAATTGGTTGGAGATTATTATTGGTAAGGTTTTACCTTTCCCAAGAAAGGTATACCTGAGGTGTACAGATAATGGCTTAAGTTCTAATATCGGAGGCTTCTCTAATGATAATAGAGTGTGTGCTTCAGTCCGAACTAATTTGTCTTGATGCAATGGAACATCTGTCCCCTCTATCTCCTCATGTTCAGTAGAGTTAGGATTCTGGTGTTCATTATCATCCTCTGTTTCCAAAGACTTTACTTCTGCAATGCAACTCTTAATTTGTTCTTGTTGCTGGTGATCTAATATTTCTACCTTTATGTGCGCACTTCTCGTTATTAGATTCTTTAAGGCCTTATTCATGTTGAATTCAACCTGATCTTCTCTTATTCGAAGTGTCAATTTACTTTCATGAACATCTATTATGGCCTTTCCTGTATTCATAAAAGGACGACCTAAGATCAGTAGGCAGTTCTTATTTTCTTTAAAATCTAGAACTACAGAATCTATTGGAATAATGAGCTTTCCACTCGCATCAGTACATCTTCCACTATTCCCAACGGTCTTTTAATGGACTGGTCTGCCAATTGAATTAACATCGAGGTCAGCTTGACCTCTCCCAGTCCCAACTTCTTAAATATTGACAAAGGCATAAGATTGATGCTAGTGCCTAGATCACACAAACACTTAGTGAATTCCAATTCCCCAACTACACAAGGTATGGTGAAACTGCCTAGATATTTCAATTTTGAAGGCATTTGTTTGGTGACGATTGAACTGCAAGTGCCAGTTAGGGTTGTCGTCTGATTTTCTTCCCAAGTATGCTTCTTAGATAATATATCCTTTAAAAATTTCACGTATTTTGGCATATGTTCCAATGCCTCGACAAATGAGAGATTTATCTGTAGTGTCCTTAGCTTCTCAATGAACTTTGTAAATTGTTCATCTAACTTCTTCTTCTGTAGTCATTGAGGAAAAGGTACCTTGGGCTGATATGGTGGAGGTGTAACATATGGAGGGTATTTGCTCATGTCTACTTCTTTCTCCTTTCCTTGATTCTTCTCTATTGGCTGGGTAGGCTCCTTTCTTGTCTTTGTGGCTGGTTTAGTTTCCTTCCCACTTCGAAGTGTGATAGCCTTTAGCTATTCCTTTGAATTTCTTCCTAAGGTGTTAGGAACATTTCCAAACTTTTGTATCAAAAAGGCGTTTGTCAGCCGACTAACTTGGGCTTCTAAATTATGAATGGAAGGTGCATGTCGCTTAGTGACTTGCTCAAATTTATCTTCCAACTTTTTGTGTTCATTATCTAAAGTACCCAGCTTATCTAGAATTCTATCCAATTTAGTATCCATCGAGCTTGTTTTTTCATGTAGAAAACTCGATTGTCCTTGGGGTTTGAACTGCCCTCCATTGTTGTTGTTAAACTAGGAGAAGTTTAGGTGATTCTTCCACCCAAGGTTATATGTGTTGGAGTAAGGATTATTACCCCCTCCACGTCTAAATTGGGCTCCCATGTAATGAACTTGCTCTACGTTATCTTCTCTCATCAAAAAGCAGTCCACTGTATCATGATCAAATTGGCCACATACACTTCAATTGTGCGACTTTTATTGTAGCTGATCATGACGCCTTCATATTACTTAGTTATCGCATCAAGCTATCGATCTTAGCTTACATTTCTGTCATCTGATCGACAGTGGCAACTCCCTTATGCTCCCTAAAGTTAGTAGGTTGCCTACTGCATTCACTAGCCTATAAGCAGCTATTGCTGGCCATCTCCTCTATTAATTCCTCTACTTCATTGACCGTCTTACTCATTAAAGATCCTCCTAATGTCGCATCAATGGTGCCTCTAGTTTGTGGGTTTACTCCGTTATAAAATGTCTGCAGTAAGAACTCCTTAGGTAAATTATGGTGTGGGCATCTTCCCTGCAAATCCTTGTAACATTCCAACACTTCATAAATAGAATCCCCATCACCTTATTGGAAATTTGTAATTTCCTTAATAATTTTGGTGTTCTTTGTTAGTGGGAACTATTTATCCAAGAAGGCACGTACTAACTATTCCCACATTGTAATGTTGGTGGGGTTCATTGAATAATACCAAGCCTTCGCTCTGTTCCTAAGTGTAAAGGGAAACAACCTAATTCTCACTGCATCTTCAGACATCTGGTGACACCGAAAAGTATCACAGATCTCGAGAAAACTCACGATGTGAGTGTTTAGGTCTTCATTTGCAAGTCCACAGAATTGGATGTTCTGTTGAAGTATGTTCAAGAGGGTTGGGTTGATTTCAAAAGAAACCGCTTAAATAGGCGGCCTAGCCACTCTTTGGTTCACAGGATTGAACCCTGGCCTCATAAAATTCATAAGGGCCCTCTGTTGTTGCCTACCAGGGTTGACTTCTTGATCCATGTTTCTTTGGAATTTCTTGGCCATTTGTGCTTTCTCAAACTCTTCTTCTTCTTCTTCTCGTCGAGCTTTCCTAAGGGTCGTTCTAAACGTGTTATGTCTAAATCTAAAGTCTAAATTTTATGACTCGAACCCCTCGTGACTCTTGTGTTCATGCAAGAGCACGATTCCTATGTAGAACTACGAAAAATAAAAACAAAAATTAAAAGCTATCTTAATACCTTAAACTATAGAACTAAGTTGCCTTCCCCAGTAACAATGCTAAAAACTTGTTCGCTCAAGGTTACATGCTCTAAGTTTTACTAATTTTTAACCTCGGTAATTACCGCAAGCGCATAGGTCATTCACGTAGTACCTAAGGTGTCAACCCACAAGGAAGGGAATTGGTCCTAAAATCTAATAGCAGTTAAGTTTGCAAAACCTAATTTAACAACTATTGTAGAAATTTAAATCAATCGAGAATTAAATACGATAAATTAAAGCACCCAAAGAATATGTAAAAAGAAATTCACACAAATAATCCGAATTTCGGCCTAGAAGTGACCAATTGAGAGAAAGGGGGAATCTATTCGAAATTAAAGAAAATCTACTCAATTATGAAAATTCCGGCTTAATGGGCTTAAACGATCCTAGGGTGAATTACTCTCTCTCGAGTTATAATTCTTAACCCTAATTAATAATCCCTAATTCAAATTATGGAAATTGCAATATCTCGATCTACAATTTGTCCAAAACCTAAATTAGTTCTAAGTTTTCTATTAACCTTCTAGGAATCTATGCTCGATCTCTCGTTCCACGACTTTACCAGTTTGATTCAATTTTCTACCTATCGATTTACCTAACTTTTGTTAACCTAAATCGGTGATTTTCACCGACTCACCCTCTCAGTTTATTGCCTAGTTATGAAGAATCAAATTAAATCACAATAAATTGAAATAAAACATAATCAAATCAATTTTATTAATCTGAAGAATAAATACACCCGAAGTTGAGTTTAAATAGAAAAATCAACACTCAATGACAAATAATTCTAATCAATCTCAAATTCCATACATCAATGAAATCGAAATAAAAACTAGAAGATACTGTCGGAATAGATCTCGAAGTCCCGATTGCGAGAAACCACCTGTTTCGGAAAGTACGTCGTGTCAAGCGTATCTCCGTGCCTCTCTTCCTTCCTCTCCTTCGTCAATTGATTAATCTCTATCTAGGTTTTCCCTAAGATTTTTGGTAGAATCTCACATTTGTGTAGCTTTCTTAGCTCTCTAATCTCCCCTTGGTGGCTGCTAGGTATTGTTTTATTTATTCTGTAGCAGCTCTATGTCAAACTTGGGGTCAAAATGGTCTAAAAAATCACCTAAAATTGGAGTTTTTTTTTGTTAGCCCATTGCAGGGCACAAACGTGGCCCTGCCTGCCATGATAGTGGCCTGCTGTTTTTCCTTTCTGTCATGATCGTGGCCTGAAGTGCACCATTGTGGCCTGAAGTGCACAATCGTGTCCTAACTTGATGCTCTTTGTCACGATAGTGGCCCATGATACACGATCGTGGCCTGGCTAATGCTGACTCCTCTTCTGTCACGATCGTGGCCACTGTAAACGATCATGGCCTATGTATTTTAGCCCGAAACTCTTCAAATCTTCACCATTCTTCCCTATTTACCCTGCAACACTAGCACACATATGAAGGTACCTAAAAAATATACAATTTAAGCTCAAAGATTCAGGCTAACCCAATAAAACACTTAAACACAAAAATTAATCTAATTAAACCCTAAATGCCTATTTAATACTCAATTTAACATAAAATGCATAACAAATTAAACCCTAAAACATCATACAAAACACTACTATCAGTCAAGATGAAAGTATTAGAAAATTCTTCATGTTAGGTGAAACTCCCATTTAGTTATCATATGTCATTTCTTTTGTGAAGTTTTTTTTTTCATTTTTAGCAAAACTTATGGGAAGAAAATAGAACCTTGTTTTAAGAAAAGAGAATGCAAAGTATTAGTGTCGACCATAGGTCTAGGAATTTTAGAGAAGGTAGTATGTAACACCTCAATACCATAAATTACATACCGGAACACCCTGTGGACATTCTAGTATATAATCTATAATAATGTCGTGTTAACTATTTGACCTTCACTTTATAACATGGCAACATATCCAAATTAGTCATGGCATTAACTAGTATATATAAAAGTCACCAAATTTTTAAAAACCAAACTAGATTCCTCATTTCATTTTATAAAAACCAAACTTACATTATAGCTTTACAAAACCATCTGAATATATACAATGTCAAAACCTAATACATAACATACTACTTGAAAAAGGAATTGAACAAAACTACTAATTACTCCTTCAGTCTCAGCTGACTGACCTTTGAGCTATTTCTTTTTCACAAAAGTACAAAATGATGTTTCTTGTAGGGTCTCTCAGTAAGTAATGTCATATCTTGGTCCTGAAAAATCAACGATGCAATTTTGTTGAGTTTTGCGAACTTAATTAGGTAACCATCATCGAGTATTTACTCAATTCATACAACATCTTATCACACGTAACATGTAATTCAGATCTTTGCATTTTGCAAGAAACATCACATATCACATTCTCATTCAAATACAAGGTACCAATACATTTTAATTAGTCAAGCACACGTATTAAAATGTACATGTAATGCTCGTGAGACTCACTTTCACTTAGTATTGTTGTTGTTGTGACCAAGTAACTTTTTAATAGCCTATATCCCTCGTGGATGCTGAGTTGTATCAGATAATGTCTCATATCCCTTAGTGGATACCGGGTACTTTCATAACTGAGCTTGAGGCTCTGATCATAGTACCAGCTTTAAGCTCTTTATACTGGCGACTTCGGTCACAACTGCCTTTATCTTTCATGCATTCATGTAATGGAATGCTTCACATTTTCATATTCTCAATCAATGACATGATTTCACATTCACATTCAGAACACATTTATCATCGGACCCTGGTCCGACATTCAACAAGATTGTTGAGTAACATTTATTTCATCTAATTCACACAACGAGCACTTCAATATCACATTCATCAAATCAGAATCTTTAGACCTTCATGTTTGGAATCAGTATAATCAATCACACATTCATAAGATAATTTAAGCATAATCAAAACAAACAAGTAATTGAGTGAGACCATCCAGGTTACTCATAATTGCTCCCTTAAGCCTATTGCCTTGACGTTTCGACAATATCAGGAAGTGGTCGCACTACTTACTCTCCTATATACATGAACACAATTTCACATTACCGTACTGCTTATGTATTTGAGTAAACACATGTATAAATGTATCATGTATCATGCAGGTGCAATGAAAAATTCTCGGGTATATTTCTGTAACAAATTGATGTACTCCAATTATACCAAAATTCACACACTCATTCACTATTCCAACTTTTGTTAAAAGCACCTCATTCAGGTCAACTTTGCATAATCAATAAAATCAAGAAAATGATGTATTTATGTAACAATTTCTTCTAGAAAATTTTTATCTGTGTCTTAAGTTTCTAATGACACTATAATCACTCAATTTGGTTCATTATTCTATGAATTATGCTCAAAATACCAAAGACTAAGTATATTTGAAATTTTGGCTAGAGCATGATCATGCATTCAAGTTGTACAACCCATATCTCTCAATTCCAATATCCAAAAATTACAAACTTTATATAAGTTGAAAGATAAGAGAATAATATATAACCTTTGTGAAGATACTTTTGTCTAATCTAGCCTACATCAATACAGTTTATTTGATAACAACAGGATATGATTTTTGTCCCTGGTAGTGCTACAGCCTAAGCCAAGGCTCAATTTCATGCCAAATTTTGAAATTCCTACTGACAGAATTAAAATTCGAATTTTTCAAGAAATATGTTGTCATATTCTCAAGTTTAATTTGATTTAAGAATCAACTCATTTGGAAATATACAGATCAAGATGTAATTATAATACCGAAGCATGTTTAATGAAAATTCTCTAGTTCATATATTCCAGAAGACTTCCTCACTTTCATCCAACCAATCCTTTTTTAAAATCAATTTAGATGGATCTAAATTTTTATGGAGAGAAAGAAAAATGTCTTAGGAGTCTATTGGTTCAAGTTCCAAGTCATTTGGAGATTAGATGACAAAGTTGTGGCTAAAAGAATCAACATAGTTTGATTTTGGAAAAACCTTCGGTTGCAACTCCTCTTCTCTTCTCTCTTTAAAATGCAAGTGTCTTCTTCTTCACCGTAAACTGTAGATCTCTTCACTCTTCTTCCTCTCTTCCACTTACCCCATCATCTCTAATTTATACTCTCACATTTTTACTCCCAGTCCAAGTCAACTTACTCTAAAAATAACTTAAGATTCAAGATTAAATTCAAACATCAAAAATCCGAAACTACACATACACTTTCTCTCTTTACTATGTTTACTATACATATTTACATTCCCTCTAATTTCACCTTACACTTTCCATTTTAATGCTTTTCCCACATCACGGTATCACCAGAAACTTTCCCTTTAGCTCTAAACTCATTTAACATCATTTCTAAACATTTATGTACGTACACGGCAAAACAACATAGCAACGTAAATAATCAATTTTTTTGCAATTATAACTACATCAAAAATCTCTATTCAACTCATAGTATCACAAGCTATTAATACACTTTCTGCTATTTTCCCACATTCACAAATTCAATCCCTCATCTAAGTCATTTAACATATGCATTCACCAAAACTCTACTGCTTAACCTTCTCATGCATGTATTCATCTCTAACACTAGCCATCATTTAAATCATTTACACAACATCCAAAAAATTTAAAGACAACTTACTTAATGTCTCAGCAAAATTTTCAATAGTGATATTAAAGAACAAGTTTCGGTGGTGGATGTTCAAAGAAGAGACTTGGATAATGTCCAGTCAATAACACCGAAAGAGTTAGAGAAGTGTTCTTCTTACATGTGGCATCATGCATGTAACCCACTTGTCATACATGTGAGGCTGCCACATGTCACACTCCCATTTGTCTATTTTTAACCCAAAATTTTTGGAAATTCTCTAAAATTGACCAAAAATTTTGAAATAATCATAATACTCGCCAAATAAATTTTCAACACAACTAATCCATAATTCACATTTTAATCGCATTTATAAATCAATTATACCCAGAAAATGAATGCATGTATAATTATTTTAATGTATCAAAAATAAATATTCATATGTGTGTGAATATACAATGATGCATGAACATGCAATGTACTTCTAATTTCTCACAGTACACTCAATTCACTATTCTGGGGTCTAGCCTCGAACATGGGATGTTACACAATACCAGAGAAATTGATTAATAAAATGGCTCAATATATAAGACCTTTGTATATGAAAACCCACATTAATGAGAAACCAACCTTAAGAGCATTGATTTATAATTGGTCAACTGTGAATATTTTTCCAACCAAAATGATGGAAGTCTTCTGGCAAAGATGATGTAGATCTGAACCCAACATAAGTATCCATTTTCGTATTTACTTGGGAGGCTACTAAGGCATGATGAATTCTTCTTACAAATATCACAATAGATGGTGAGTCCTTATTGGTAGCTTTTTTCATCATATACACACATGTAAATTATCAAGTTCTGTTGGGAGAGATTGAATTCATTTTACTTTTTGTATTCCTTGATCTCTTCATTAGCTTTTGCTCTTTTAGAAAGGAGATGAGGTGGAAATTATTTAGCTAATTCTTAGCCTTTTCATTCTAAAGTGGATTTAGTAGAGGCAAAATTATATGATGATCAAGTGAGGCCAGTTTAGGTTAAAAGGTTGGTATCGTGAAGAGTGTTAACAAAGGTTAAGGAAAGATAATGTCAAAGTAAAAAATGTTGACGAAGTCAACTACCGTCGTGTTTGGTAATAGGCCAATGAACGTTCTAATTATGGAAGAACTTGATTAATAGACTTTCACAAAGACAAGTTGCAGTAGCTACGACCATAAAAATCAAAATTTTAATGGAGGAAAAAATGGAGAATGTCAAAGAGCTAAAAGGATGTGAGAATGTCAAATTGGTTTTTAAGGAGGAAGAATTCTCCGTAAAGGATGAGGGTTAACTTGAATATTTGGAATTTGCTCTTTTAAAAATCAGTGACTTTTAATGTCAAAATCATAAACTACTTAAGGAAATAAATTTAAGCAGTTTAAGAAAATTTTAAAATGTGTTTGAGTAAAAATCTCGATCCAAAAGTAAAAAAGGAATTAGTCAAACTTATGAAGGAATTTAAAGATTATTTTTCTTAGAATTATAACCAAATTTTAAAATTAAGTAGAAAGATGGTATAACACAAACTTCCTATAAAATCAAAATTTCATCCATACTGCTAACCTCCTAGATGTTGCTCCAAAAAAGTTGAGTTAAAAATTAAAGAAGGTATTGAAAAGTTATGTAAAGTTGGTTTTATTAGATCGACCAGATATACTAAGTGGCTAATCAATATTGTACCTACAGTAAAGAAAAATGGCAAAATAAGAGTTTATGTTAACTTTAGGGATTTGAATGTTACCCAAAGATGTGTATATGATATTGATTTTTGATTTAATTGATGCAATGGCTAAGCATTCCTTATTTTTATTTATGGATTATTATTTTGTTCACAATCATATTTTTATAGTTGAGGATGTTTACTCTAAAAAAGCCTTCAGATGTGTTAGGCCCTGATTCTTTTTCATACTAAATAAGCATTTGTTCAGTTTATCTTTGAGTTTGCTTAATTTGTTTTGGTTAGGAGTTAATTAGAATGTTTATGGGTGGAGGAGTTTATTTCTTAGATTGATGGAATTAAAAAGGAGAAATTAAGATTAAGTTAGAAAGTTTATGGTGTTAGTTAAATTAAAAGAACAAGATTTAATAAGGACAATTTGGGAAGATCACTTAAGTTCTTAAAGGTTAAGGCTTATAAGGAGGGGTATTTAGGTCATTTTAGTTTCTTTTAAAAGAAAGAAAGAAAGAAAAGTTTTGTCTTGCCTTGTTTGAAAGAACAACGAATTTTTACAAGAAAAGCAAAAGGAGAGTTTCGGTTGAGAGTGAGTTTCGACTGAAGAGAAGAAAATAAGAAGAAGAGATTAGGGTTTCACCTTTCATTGCTTTAGAAAGGTGTTTTTTAGAGTTTAACAAGAAGGAAAAAGAAAGAAGAAGGTTTAATCTTCCACTAGAGACAAGAAGCAAATTCATAGGTGGAGTTTTAAGGTGAGTTTTGTCTAAATATTTTCAGATTTTTGATGTTTTTGGTTCAAATGGCTTAGGGAAAAGTATGGGTATGGTAGTTCTAGGATTAATTTCATGCTTTTGTTTCCTTAGGTTTTTCCGATTTTGAATTTCTTGTGATTATGAGGTTTTTTTGTTTTTGAAGAAGAACAAGTAGGGCAAGAGGAGCTAGAGGAAAGGCCACTTGATCAAGCCTAGAGCAAAAGGATTTAAAGTGGGTGACATCTTAATAATTGAGTAAATAAGCTAATTAAGTTTCTTTCCAT
>JANQBM010002155.1:0-13194 GCA_025594535.1 Erythroxylum domingense | reverse complement strand
TGTATGTATATATATATATATATATATATGTATGTATATATATATATATATATGTATATATATACATGTTTCAAGCTCAATTGTCTTCCCAGGTATGTATCCTTATTCACAATTCTTGATCATTCAAACATCATAGCTTGCATATAGCTAGTTTGCAATTAGGTTAATACCTTAAATACACTTGATCATGCCCAATTCATTAAATATATATTCACTAACTCTTTTCTAGTATTATAATACATAATCATATAATATCCCAATTCTCACTCATTCATTCCTAATGCATTATTTATATCCTTTGGATCACATTTATAATCATAAGAGCACCTTCATTTCTTTAACACTATTACGTTCCAAATTGAGATACATTGATATTAAACCATATTTTCCTTAAGGTATAACATTAATTAACAACCTATATTTATCAAGCACTTAACCAACTTATCCAACATCAAACTAGGTTCATTTTAAGCCTCAATCAAATCCAAATGCACCATATATAGTAAGTATCTTATCCTTAATTGGTTCAAGAATCACACAAAATAGCATTTTCTTCACTTCCAAGCATTTCCCACAATCATGAATGGCCTTCCCACGATCGTGGGATGGGTGAACCGAAAGTTTCCGTTCATTTTTTTTCCAGATTTTATCATCTTTATACTAAATTCATTACATCCTCTTAATAGTCCATTATTTATACCTTAATTAGACCTTAATTATACTCCAATTCCTCATCAACATCATCTCTAATAACAACTCACAATTATTTAATTGGCAGCTTATGGATTATTGTCTTTCATGCATCAAAAATCAAAATAGAAACTATCATTGAAGCATCATTTTCCAGAACTCATTTCATCATCAACATCATATATATTTCATTCCAATTTAATCATCATTATCAATCTATTAATCCATGACATAAAAATAAGATTTCTACTTACTTGTTAAGCTCAAATTCCTCCTCAATACATCAAGTTAAACTAGTTCTCCATTCATACAAGCTCATCACAAACTCAAGGTGAAAATAAGTTAGTTTTCAATAGCAAGATTAAGACCACTATAAGTTGGTTCTTTATCTATCTTGTATAAATGTATAGTTTTGGTGTAGAAATTTAGCTAGGTTCAAACCAAACTACAAAGAGATGAGTTAAGAGCAATTTTCGATGGAGATATAAAGTGAAGACAACAGAAACCACCTTTACAAAAACTTGCTTCTTAAGGTGCTATGTGTCTCTCTTTGACAATGGCATTTGTCACTTGACATGTAAGCCATGTATCTACTCCTTAAGCTTCCATTTGTATCTTAGTTATTGGTCCATTTTTCATTTAATAATTAATCCATTTGTCAATTAATTACTAGTCCATTCATATGTCAAATGTCACTCAACTTATCGGCTTAATCATGTTAATTTTCAATATGTCAATTTGCCTTGCCACTTAGCATTTTCCAAGACTAAATGTACATATTAATTTATCAATCTCCCAATTGTAACAATTAATTCTAAGTTTCTAATTGTAATCCATCAATTCTTGTCATTGGTAAACCAAAGTATAAGATATTGGAAAAACACATTCATATCTTATATCATATTCATTTTAGTTTCATACCTCAGAATATGTCAATTGAGTGCAATTTGTCTAACTCATGTGTGTATACTCATATTATGCATTGGAATACAATCATAAAATCATGTCATAAATGTACCAAATTCATTCTATATGATGCTACTCATGTGACTTAATAGTCTAACACTTTAAATCCTTTAACAATGTTGCCCCAGGTCTCGGTTCTTATTTCGTGGAGACAAGGCGTCAAAATTGAGGGACTTTTAAAATACAATAAATAAAACTAAGATAAAGATAAAAAGAACTCATGGTGGGAGTAAAAACAAATACATAAACACATAAAATAAAATAGACGCGAAAATAAATCAGATTGGGAGTCGAACAAATAAACAAACAAATGAATAAATAAAATAAAAAGAAAAAGAAGAAGTGAAAAAGTCACGGGCGTGACTTTTGAAAAATCATGGGCCTGAGAGAGGAGTGTTGTGCACGATCATGACTTTTGGTGAATAGTAGCTGATTGTCACGATCATGCTTATGCACGATCGCGACATTCATGAAAATTCAGGGTTGTCGCGATAATGCATGTGCACGATTGTGCAACCCCATCTGCACTCTCCTACTTCAAAACTTTATAACTTTTAATCCCAAATTCCAAAAATTATAAAATTTATATTGTGAGAAAGTTAAAAGAAAGAGCTACAGTTTCATGAAGACAATTTTATCTAATTCTGCCTAGATCAATATAGTTTATTCATTGAAGTTTCAAAACACATTTTTATTCCTTTTTCCTTTTTGAAATCTGTAAAAACTACTACCTATATCAAAAGACCCGAATCCAAAAAACATAATCCATACACATAATACTCTTAACAAAACAGACTCCCAACCTATCAAAATACTTAAGAAGAATTTATCCAAAAGTCATTAAACAATTAGCAATTTAATCCCAACACAATAACACTAATAGAAAAGAAATTTTCTGCACATATACAAAAGGAATTCTTCAACCCTTCTTTCATTCATTTCTCCAGAAGACAAAGTTTCATTTCTTAGATATTGCAAGGTTCAAACATAACTTCAATTACAAACAAAAGCCACATCAGTAGCATAATACAAAAATGCAATCATGAATGCTTATGCTTGATATGCTTCTAGAGTTCCAAAAGTTTCTGAACTAACTTAGTTACAAAAATAGAAATTCTTGGAGTCAACCAAAGTTTTCGTAAGGTTCAACGTCGATATGCTATTTCTACACCTGAGGAGTGGAAAGATAATGGGGTGAGTTGGGAATCTCAGTGGCTAATATGGTTATATCCATTAGCGACGAACCACACACACACATACAAACAAACATATAAATAAATTTATATCACATTTAAATATACATTATCCATGGTTCAATCTCACAGATAAACATATTTTTACACAAATTGAATAAGGTAAATTTTCAATCATCAAAACATAGCACTTAATCATATGTCGTGTTTAGCAATTTAAAGCAAAATGCACACATATAATGGCTTGAGAGAATCCCATAGAACGAAATGACGAAACTGAAGTTTACACCATGAACGAAATGAGTCCATTTTTTGGAGGTCATATGCCACAAGTGGAAAGCCGAGAGAAGGCTATAGGTCAACGTGTATATCACGAACGAAATGGTATCTCTCTTGCCCACACAAGCAAATTTCCGAAGCTTACATATCTCATATCATAATCGTATTTTCATGCTTCTTAAATTTTCTATTTTTCATTAACATCAAAGCTGCAGAATTCTTGCAAAGCAAACTTGATTTCAATCACAGATTATTTTTCCCACATTCACATTAAATAAAAGCAAGCATTTAAGTACACATACAAGCAAATAATTCAACTCATCAACATAACGACTATAAACATATTACCCACCTATGTACTTATAAATCCAAGCTCAAGGTTATTCTTCCTCTTGCTCTTGATTTCGAAGTTCTTGGTTCCCTTCAAACAAATATACTTTCATTCAATCAACACACCGAATAGAACTTCCATAAAGCTATATTCTCCAAAAATAAGCTTAGACTTAATCCACTCTTAGTTTATCTAAGCTAGAAGAACTAAGATCAAGTTAAAAGTTCATGAAAATCTACGAACATAAATCTTTTGTTCCTCTTCTTTCTCTCTTCTTTTTTAGCACATAAAAACCTAGTTTTTCTTCTTTCTTCTTCTATCAAAACAAGAAGAATAAATAAAGAGTTACCTAAAACTTAGCTGAACCTTCTTCTTCCACTTCTTATCTCCTTTATCTTTCTTTCCTTCTTCTTCTTTCTATGCTTCAGTTTCTCCTTCTTTTCTTCTAGTTTCTTTTATGACTTTCTCTATTTTTCTTTCTTACAATGCACGACTCTCTTCTCTTCTTTTCTTCTAGTTTCTTTTATGACTTTCTCTCTTTTTCTTTCTTACAATGCACGACTCTCTTCTCTTCTTTTCTTGTTATTTTAAGACAAACTTTTGTCTTTCCAAGCTTACCCTTCCATATTTAATCTGATGCCTTCTAACCCCTTAACTTAATTCTAACTCTTCCTTTTAATCCATGCAACCGCACGTAATTAATTATATACCTAATTAAACTCAAATAATTGCTAATTCAAGAATTCCAATTTATATTCATGCTTACTAATTTAACAAAATAAATTCTAAAAAAAATTCGGGGTCTAACAAAAAATTTGAGAGACGAGAAATTACATATAATATGCAAAAATAATGAAAGTGATGAATTCGTTAGGGACCCAGTTCATTGATTCAATCTTAACCTACACCAAATTAGACATATTTCATTGATTGTTGATCTCAAATCTCTCCTAGAAACTATTAATCGTAGGTTAATGATAAGCTCTATTAACTCAAGTTTTTCCTTGGGTATTATTTAGTTAAGATACGCTTGTTAATTAAACCTAACTACTAAATAACCTATGATATGATCTCTAGATTCAATTGGACAGTCGCATTACAAATTAAGAAAATTGATTAATCAAGGCAAAATCCATATACACTCGGGTCATTTGACCTAGGTTAAGTTATCCCAAATGGTTACAAACCATTAGTTGCTACAAATGAATCTCAAATATAACAATTACGAATTATATTAAAATTCTAGTTATGGTTTCATACATAAACAATCGAACGATAACAAGAATATGATTATCCATACATACGATAACAAGAATATGATTATCCATACATAAATACCCAAATTGATTAAATAAATGATAACCTAATCAATTCCTAAAGAGAGAAAGAACAACAAAAATTAAAGGAAGAAATGTTTAACTGGATCGTCGGTGTCGATGTCACCTCTAAACCGACATTAGAATGTCTAGCTCTCCATGGGTCTCCAAAAGATGAGAGATATGCTCCTCTTCACTCTCCCAAAACCTTTCTTTCATTTCTTCAAACTTTTCCTAAATGAAAACATAAATATTCATGTCTCTACCATCGCACCTCTTTCTCTTTTATATTAAAAAGCTAGGGTTTTTGGTAAGGTGGCATAGCCTTATAGTGGTGAGTGGGTGAGTCACGGGTGTGAGTGGTGTGTCACACCCCTTGAAACGTCTTTGTGTAGGAATGAGAGTGGTCTCATGCACATGCAACTGGTTGCACAACAGTGAGATTGCTCATGGTTGTAAAATTTTCTAAATGATCGTGAGCCTTGTTGACAGCATTTTCTTCTTATTCTTTCAATTTCTTGTCTTCCTTTTGCTTTTAATCTACTTCTTTCTCCCTGAAGATAAGTGAGAGTGAATCTTTGGAAAACGACTCAAATATAGCACTTTTGAATCTCTTTAGCTCTTTTGCTTCCAAATTGTATTAAAACCATATATAAACTAAAGTAAGTGTCTTAAGCACTTTTGTATCATTAATTAATAAGTGTTATTGAATAAATACAATAAATTAAGCATATATTAGTGACAGAACCAAATTTCAGCTATGCATAATTTTGACTTCCATGTCACAATTATGAGATGCTGAAATTTGTCACCTTTGTCTCGTTTTGTCTTTTTTTACCCTTGTCCCATTTTGTCAATTTTTTCTTTATATAACACTCAAGCTTTCTTCCCTAACTTATAATAACTTCAAAAACAAGAAATTTAGCCATCCAAATCACTCCAAAACATAAAAGTTAAAAACCTAACTACTAGAGTTCACGTAATAACCTAAGTGTATAATATGATAAAGTCTCTAGCTTGATCTTTCATCAATTAAAACTCAACCAGGATAAATTATCAGTGGCTTACTTCCACTCTTGTTGTCCAAATTTATTTTAGCATCATGTAAATAAGCTACATGTTGTGAGAAAATAAAAAGGACAAAATTAGTCAAATTTTAAACATCCAAGTAATTTTAGTAATGCCCTTTTCGATAATAAACTTTCAAAAAAATCAACAATGATGAAACTCCTTGAATCTTCGATGGAATTAAATAGTTTATGTTGTAGGAAGGTGAATTCTTCATCTTTTTCTAAAATCACCATCGTCCACTCTTCCATTTCATCTTCTTGAATAGAGAATTTCTTATGTTCCTTGAGCTTTATGTCCTTTATCACTTGTTCCTATAAATTACTTCTTCAAAGCATCTCTCCTCTTGCTCTTTGATACATCCATCCATTATGCCTATTTTCATTCAAAAGTTTCTTTATTTTAGATGTTTCAAGACCTTGTTCATATTAAACTCCATATTCTCATTACCAATCTGAAGAAGTAATTTGCCTTCATAAACATCTATCAGTGATTTTCTAGTGCTTATAAAAGGTCATCCAAGAATGAATAGACAGTTCATATTCTCTTTGAAATCTAGCAACACAAAGTTCATAGGAATAATGAATTTATAAACCTTCATAATCACATCTTCCATTATGCCAAAAGGTTTTATAATGAACTGATTCGCTAATTGAGTAAACATCGAAGTTGGCTTCTCATTGTCGAGGTACAATTTTCTAAGGATTGAAAAAAGCATAAGATTTATACTTGCACCTAAATCATATAAGCATTTCACAAACTCCATGTCACCAATTACATAGTGTATTGTGAAGCTACCTAGATCCTTCAATTTGTAAAGCATATGACTAGTGACAATAGAGCTACAACTTTCAGTAAGTTATACTGTTTGATTCTCTTCCCAAGTTCTCTTCTTTAATAATATTTCTTTAAGGAACTTAAAGTGCTTGGGCATATGTTCCAATCCCTCAAAAAATGATAAGTTAATTTGCAAAGTATTCAACTTATCCATGAGCTTTGCAAACTATAGGTCTAATTTATACTTTTTGTAATCGTTAGGGGAATGGATATGGTGGAAGGGCAACATTCATAGGGTGTTCACTTTTTTCTTTATCTTTTTTTCCTTTTTCTTGATCGTCTAAAGAGTGGGTTTCAGCTTATTTATCTATTGGTTATTTAAGCTCCTTCCCACTCCTAAGTGTGATTGCTTTGAGTTGCTCTCTTGAGTTTGCTTCAATTTTACTTGGGAGACTCCCCACACTTCTTATAGACAATATGTTTGTTAATTGGTTCAAATTGAACCTCTATATTATGAATGGAAGAGATGTGGTTTTTAACTACTTTCTCGAACTTCCCTTCTAGCCTTTTATAGGCCTCATCCATACTCATGAGCTTGTCTATGATCTTGTACAACTTGGAATCATTGGCATTCAATTTATCTTGTTGAAATACAGGTGACCCTTGATTTCTAAACTGATTTCCCCCATTGTTAGAACAAGAAAATTTTGTGTGATTCCTCCACCCAAGATTGTACATGTTAGAGTAGCGATTATTCCCACCTCTTTGATCGAATTGTGATTCCATATAATTTAGTTGCTCCATATTGTTGTTTTGCACTAAAAATTAGTCAGTAGTAAAATGATTAACTTGGTCATATAATTTGAATCCATGCTAAATTGGTTTAACTAGAGCAAATGAGGAAGCTAGTAGGTTATTCAATTTTTTTGTTAAGTTGGAGATCTCGGCCTATAATGTTGTCACTGAATCAATAGCAATGACTCCCTTCTAATAGTAGAAATTTGATTGTTGTCTACTTCTATTTGACGTCTAAAGACAGATGTTATTTTCCATCTCCTCTAACAAGTTCTTTGAATTCTCAACTGTCTTTCACATGAGAGATCCTCTAGAATCTGCATCTATAGTGCCCTTTATGGGTGGATTATCTCCATTATGAAACGTTTTCAAGAGAATTTTCTTTAGTAGATTATGGTGAGGACATCTCCTTTGTAATTCCTTATAATGCTCCCACACTTCATATAGTGACTCCCCATCATTTTGTTGGAAATTTGCAATTTCCTTCATCAACCTTGTCAGCTTTGTCAAAGGGAAGTACTTATCTATGAATGCATGCACCAACTGCTCCTATTTCATAATGTTGGTTATGTTTAAAGAATGATACCAAACCTTGGCTTTATCCCTTAGTATAAAAGAGAAAGAGCCTCATCCTAGCGGCATCTTTCGACATATTATTATATTAAAAGGAAACCCTCAATACACTATAGGTATACAGATTGTATCATGTACTATATAAGGTTATCGTTCCTATGAGGATTATTCAAGGTTAACAATTTAAATCCTAACTTTGTCTAACGTAATAAGAAATTGATTTGAATAAAAATAAATTGCAGAAACTGAACAAAATAATAAAACAAAGCAAATAAATCAAGCAAACAATGAGCTACCAATAAGATTAGGATTTTGATCAAAGTGGAATACTTCCTTATTTTGTTTCCCTTAGTATTGTTGATCCAATTATGTTCTTAATCCTAGGTTTCCTAAAGTATTAATTACTCCCTCTCAAGAACTAATCAATTAACCCTAACTGAATTCAAAAATTCTAGATTTGCAACCTCTCAATTCACAAAACTTTCCCTAACCTTCTTAATTATATTTAAAGTTATCTAATAGATAATTAAGTTCTCAAACAAGATCTCTCTTTAAATTATTGTTAATTTGATAATTGTGGGAATATTAAACTACCAACTCTCATTGCACAATCTAATCTGATTACTTCTGACTCACTCTCTTGATTTTTTGTCAATGATAAGAATATGCAATTATTATAAACACCAGAATATGTATTGAAATCAACAATAATTAAAGTCTCAGAATAAATCTAGAATAAATCATAATCATAAATTTAGAACTTCATGAATATGTTTAACATCATGGAATTTAGATTACACATCAAGAATAATGAAATAAATAAAGGAAAAGAAGAAAAAATATATTGGACACTTGATCTAGAAAGCTAGAATTCCTAGATGTTCTTCTTTATCTCCCTTGTTTGATCCACTTTTTATGTTGGCTGCTACATGTTTTGTGTCTTTCATGTCCCTAAATAGTGTATTAGGGTTTTGGGGGTGTAAGTAGGGTTTCTCACTTTGATCGATTCCAAAAACACCCTTAAACCCTAAAACAGATGAAAAAACTTATCCTTGAGAGTGTCTGTCACGATTATAGTATAGGTGTCACGATCGTGATGTTACCTTAACCATATAACCCTATACATCTTTGTTCCTCAATGATCTAGTTTCCAACACTAACAAACACATCAAACACCTCAAGAAACATAAAATTAATATTGAAATCATGATCTAGACCAGAAAAACACTTAGAATATAAACAAACACTCATATTACACAATTCAAGAAACAATCCCACTAATAATGAGCTTCATTTCAATAAACCCTTTTTCAACACCTATAATGGAACACAAATTAGTTCTTCTAAGTTTGATTTAACGTACCTAAGTTTTCTCATATTGCCAAAGTCTCAAACCATTAAAGACTAAGTTCTTCTAGTGTTGGTATCATGTGCTTTAGTCTCAGTTACTCCATTCAATGGTGGGAATTCTGTCAAGTCCAATATTATTATAGATGGGTTCAGTTTTAAGGTATTTTGTTTTTAATGTATATGGCTCAAGGTTGGGGTTTTTTATGGTCATAGTGTTTTGTTTATAGTTTAAGCTTGGTCTTGGAAAGGTGATTGTCGAATTAAAGGAGGCAGAGAGTGTCGGGGGCGGAGAATAAGAGGCTTAGTATATCGAGGGTAGGGAGATTTTGTATTTATGTACATTTTTCATTAGTAAGAAACATATACAAGGTCTTCAAATAAATTCCCATCCTCCCCATGTCTTATAAGAGGAATGAAATCAGTTAGTTCTTTCATAAGCTCAATATTAACACATATTATAATGTAACCAATCCTTTTCCTCGAAGTTATATTTTCATACATACATATAGGATTTCCAATAAAATTAGCCAGCATACTAAGCCTATTTTTTAACCAATATTCTAGTGGTACACTAAATATGAATCCTGATAAGTGTAAATTGGATCGTGTTTTAGGGTATAGTTTGATATGTGTTTAGTTGCTAATTCAATCATTTAGTATATGTTTATGTTAGAATTATGTTAGTTTATTAATTATTTATGTTTTAAGTTTTTTATGGGTTAGTACAAGTCTTTGAGCTTAATTATTATGTTTTTGAAGTACCTTGACGTGTTTGCTAGTGTTTCAGGGTCAACATCGAAGAACGAAGAAGTTTTAAAGACATTCAGGCTAAAACAACAGCCCACGATTGTGGCATGTCAAGCTACGATCGTGACAGAAGCACCAGAGTTAGCCCACAATCGTGAGCTGAATGTCACGATCGTGATAGAAGCATAAGGAACAGCCTGAGATCATGGCCTACATGCCATGATCGTGACAGAAGCCCAAGAAATGGCCCACAAATGTGGCTTGCATCTAGCAGATGCACATACACTCAAAAAAAGTCAAGTTTTCAGGTATTTTTTGGATCTTTTAGACCCTAGAAAAACCCTAGAGTTGCTCAGAATACAAAAAGATATTTAAAGAACAAAAAAATAGGTAGAGTGGAGCTTTGGCATCAGCTACCTTAAGAAAATCTAGAGATAATTCATCTAGAGATAGAGGATGAGAAGAAGGAAGAGAGAAGAGGAGAAGAAGCTGACTCAACATACTTTCCAGATTAGGAGGTTTCTCGATGTCGCTACCTCCTATCCTCCATTTAAATTGTATTTCTTGCTTATTTTTAGTTTTATCATTATATAAAATTGAATTGAAAAGTTGATGATAGGATCTAGAATGTTGAGGATGTTCTAAACTCACATTTGAAGTTTTATTCTTGAATTAATGAAAATCTGATTGTTTATGTGTTTACTAGATTCATTGTGGTTTGATTCTGCAATTTTATAATTCTATAATAAACTAAGAGGGTGAATTGAATGAAAAATGATTAAATTGGACTAATGAGATTTAGGTGATTTAATAGAACAAGAATTGAACCAAATCCAAACATTGTGCGAAGAGAGATCTTACATAGGTTTTCGATAGTTTATTAGAGAACTTCAGAACTAATTAAGGTTTTTGATAGGTTGTGAATTGAGAAATTGCATCTTCCATAATCTGATTAGGGTTAATGGTTATAACTAGAGAGAGTAATCAACCTTAGGATAGTCTAGAGCCAACAATTTAGTAATTCATAATCAGTTAGGTTGGCATTAAGGATAGGTAAAATTCCCTTTCTCTCAATTGGTAATTTCTTTCGGTTGATTCTTAAGTGTGCTATAATTGCTTAATAATTTGTATATTTGTGTTTGATTCTTAATTTGATTAATTGAATTAAATTCTCGTTTTTAGTTTCATTGCATCTTGGATTTCTATTATTATTTATGGCCTTAGATTTTAGGATTAGAGTAACCCCCTCTTCGTGGGATCAAAAACTTTGATACTACGCTAATGAGTCGTGCGCTTGCAGATTATTGAAGGTTAATCATTAAAAATTACACTAACAAACACTCGATCAAATCCAAATCGTGATATTTTCATGCTTAACAGATTCAGACTTATACCAAGTCTCCATCATTGAAGAAATAAGAGCAAATTTTTACTATACCATGGTGCAACTTCTAAGATATCCTTTTCACCAGCATCATTTGAGAATTAAAAGAGGATGAGACTGCCCTCAGATAATAATATCTTGCTTAGTCCCTTTCCTTTTGCAATGTTTGGAAACCTAATTATGGATTAGAGAAAGAGGTTGACACATGCCTAAGAAGAAGCCTATTAAGGTTGCAAACTAATTACACACTCCCCACTTAAGGACCACTATTACTAGAAGACTATGAACCTACCCTCAAAAAGGCTTAAGGAATAGAAATATGGAGAGTATCTAGCCTCCTCTCCTACCACCTACCTTAAATTTAAGGCAGGATTAATGCCAAGGTTATAAGTAAGAGAATTATCAAAGTAGGGGAGTTCTTGATGATTTTTCAAATGTGAAGAAGGAAGAGAGTCATTTAAGTTTGAGGGACTAGAGGAAGAAGCCAGAGGTGGGTGGGATAAAGAGCAATGAGGAAAGGGTAGAAAAGTCAAGTTTTTTTAAAAAGGTAAAAGTAGATTCATAAATGGAATAATTACAAAATGTTTCAAAACAACAAACTCCTAGCAATATGGATTTGATATAACAACTCAAGTTTTTTTCTATAAATTTAGTAGGTAGACTTTATAGCTTAACAATACTATATACATAATCTCATTTTAAGCCTTGTTGTTATAGTTTGTGTATATGGAGACGTCATAGCATTCACATGAAGAAGTCAAGTTATCAAAAATAACCTGACTTGAGGTGGACATTTCTCTGACTTAAAGCTTAAAAAGGAAAAAGTAGATAATTAGGACATAAAAAGTTTAAAATGTTGTTCTTTAAAAGGTAATAAGAGCTAGGTGGGAAATAACAATAAGTTTTAAAAAACAAAATTACCCTAAGTGAATTGACTAGAGGGACACCAACACACCTTAACTAAAAGAGCACTTAGAGAAACACCTAGTTATATGGTCTATTTATACTGAAAATAGCCTAAAATAATCTTTAAAAATAAAAAAATAGTCATACGAACAATTAGTAACATTAGCTTTGTTGATCATTATCGGATATTGATCTACCATTCTACATATTAATTGACCAATATGGACTCATGGTACATGTTATTAAAAGATATTAATACATCACACTATTAGTCTAGTTAACCAATCTATCCAAAAGTATAATATTAGTTGCCATAATCATCACATTAGTCAACCAAAATTGATGAAGCAAGTTTTTCAAAACTTTTCAAGTTTTTTCAAAGATCAAATTAAATTGTTTTGGCAAAATTTTGATCAAAAAATATGCTAACTAAACCTCTAATTCATTAAAATGACCATGATAATATTATGAGAATAATTATAATAGTTTGCTTCATCTTGATTCTTGATTCCTACTTACTGGTTTTTCACTTAAATTGTATACACTTTTTTATTCACTTTATCATTCTATCAAACTCAATCATGTTGGAGTTATGTAAATATAGTGCCCTGGAAAGCAAGTGTATGTACATGTAACTTTATCTTCTTCAGTTACAGTTTTGTAAAGAAAATACTTATTATTAATAAAACAAAGAGTTTGGTTTTATTTATGTGAGCGTTATATATCAGGTCAAAAGGTATCAAGATTCTTTTGTAAGTAATATACATATACATAGAGATGTATGGGAAACATGTATATTATTAAAATCTAAATTAATTG
>JANQBM010002124.1:0-13196 GCA_025594535.1 Erythroxylum domingense | reverse complement strand
TTCTGGTCCTATTAGCTTCCTTTCTCCTTCTTCATCCCAGCATATAGGAGTTTTACATCTCCTCCCATACAGTGCTTCATAAGGAGCCATCTGAATGGTTGAATGGTACAAATTATTGTAAGCAAAGTCGACCAATGGCAAATGCTCGTCCCAAGCTCCTTTGAAATCTATCACACATGCCTTGAGCATTCCCTCAAGGGTCTGAATGGTCCTCTCAGATTGACTATCTTTTTGAGGGTGAAAAACAGTACTAAAACTCAATTTGGTTCTTAGAGCCTCTTATAAGCTTCCCCAAAATCTCGAAGTAATCCGAGGATCTCTGTCATAAGGAATTCCATGTAATCTCAATATCTCATCAATATACTTCTTTGCTAGCACATGCAAAGAATCATTCTGTTTAATTGCCAAAAAATGGACTGACTTCGTCTAACGATCTACTATAACCCATATCACATCATGCTTCCTACTAGTCTTGGGCAAACCCATCAGAAAATCCATAGTAACTCTTTGCCACTTCTACTCAGGAATGGGAAATGGCCTTAACTTGCCTGAAGGTGTCTGGTGTTCAGCCTTGACTTGCTGACACACCAGACACTTACTTGTATATTTTGCTACATCCCTCTTCATGCCTTTCCACCATAAATGCTCTTTCAAATCTCTATACATCGTGGTGCTACTTGGGTGCATGACATAAGGCGCAATGTGTGCCTCATCCAGTATCTCATCCTTTACCTCCTTGACATTTAGCATACAAAGCCTATTCCCTATAGTCATGAGTCCATCATCCCTCACTACCACTTTAGACTTCTTATCATTCTGAATTTCTTCTCGGAGCTTCCTCAATTCTGCGTCATATGCTTGTAACTCTCTAACCTTTTCTCTGAGTATCGGTCTCACTCTGAGGTAGCAATAATATAATCAGGTTCCTCCTGCTTTAAACTTATCCTAAGGTTAGCCATCTCTTCCAATAATGGCAGATAAACTGTTTGAATATGGGCTATTGATGATTTCCTACTCAAGGCATCTGCCACGACATTTGCCTTGCCTGGATGGTACTCAATCAACAAATTATAATCCTTAAGCAACTCAATCAACCTTCTCTATCTCAAATTTAGCTCTTTCTGACTTAGTAAGTACTTGAGACTTTTATGGTCAGTGAAGATCCTCATCTGAACCCCATACAGATAATGTCTCCAAATCTTTAAGGCAAAAATCACTACTGCCAATTCCAAATTATGGGCCAGATAATTTAACTCATAAAGCTTTAGCTGCAACGAGGCATATGCTATTACCTTGTCTCCTTAGATCAATACACAACCCAAACCCTTTCTTAAAGCATCACTATACACTGTATAACCCTCATCTCCCATAGGCAAAGTTAGAATCGGAGCACTTGTCAATCTGTGTTTAAGCTCCTCGAAGCTCTTCTGGCACTCATCACTTTAGATAAACTTATGATTCTTCCTCAATAACCTAGTTAATGGAACAGCAGTCATAGAGAATCCTTCTATAAACCTCCTATAGTAACCAGCCAGACCCATAAAACTCCTCACTTCCATCACTGTCTTGGGCACATGCCACTTCACCACTGCTTTAAATTTCTTCGGATCAACATGTACCCCATTCTTAGAAATTACATATCCAAGGAATACCACCTTATGAAGACAAAATTCACATTTGTTGAATTTGACATAAAGTTCCCTCTCCCTAAGTGTCTGTAGTACTATCCTAAGATATTTCGCAAGTTCCCCTTCACTCTTGGAGTACACCGGAATGTCATTTATAAACACTATGACAAACTGATCCAGATGCTCCTTGAAGACCCTATTCATAAGATCCATAAATGCAACTGGAGCATTGGTTAAACCAAAATGCATAACTAGGAAGTCGTAATACCCATACCGTGTCCTGAAGGATGTCTTATTTACATCAGATTCTCTGATTCTAAGCTGATGATAGCCCGCTCTGAGATCAATCTTGGAAAAGACCCTTGTTCCCTGTAACTGGTCAACCAGATCATTTATTTGTGGCAGAGGATACTTGTTTTTAATGGTCACCTTATTGAGTCTCTGGTAATCAATACACATCAGCCATGTTCCATCCTTCTTATTGACAAACAAAACAGGCTCTCCCCAAGGTGACGAACTCGGCCTTATATACCCCTTCTCTAATAGTTCCTCTAACTGTTCCTTAAGCTACTTCAGCTCAGTTAGAGCCATCCTATATGGTGGTATGGAAATGGCTACGGTTCCGGGAATCAAGTCGATGGCAAACTCGATTTCCCTCACTAGTGGCAAACCAGATAAGTCTTCTGGGAACACATCAAGAAATTCCCTTACAACTAGAAAATTCTCTAACCTCTCTTCATTCCCCTCAATGTCCACGACGTGTGCTAAGAAGGCTTCACACCCTTTTTCCATCATCCTGTCAGCTATTAAAGCCGAAATAAGTCCTGGCAATGATATTCGCCTGTCTCCTCGGAAAGTCACCTTCTCTCCATTTCCCAAATCAAATTATACCATCTTGAGGCTGCAATCCAACTTTGCATGATACTTCTCCATGGTATCCATTCCCAATATCACATCTAGACCTTTTAACTCCAACGGTAGCAAATCCACTACTAGTTGAGCACCCTCAATGAAAAGCTAACAATCCCTATACACTTGAATTATTATCACCTTCCTCCCTAAGGGAGTACTAACAATCAAGGGACTATCCATTGGCATCAAATCAACATCATGAAAGATCATGCTTCTAGAAACAAATGAATGTATGAAGCCAGAATCAATCAACAAATATACTGCAGAATTGAGTAACTGAGCCATACCAGTGACAACTTTATGAGCGGCTGCAGTTTCCTCTCTAGTCATGGGAAACACCCTTGCCTGAGCCTGATCCTGACCCCTTAGCCTTCTTAGAGGAATAGCCTTCTTTGCAGCTCTAGAACTGCCCAACTCTGTGACTAGCCTAGGTCCCCCTATTTCTGCTCTCTTTGGCGTATGCAATTGTGACCCCTCCTGCCTTGTTACTTGGGGACAGTTCCTGATCATATGTCCCTTCTCTCCACATCGAAATCATGCTCCCAGTAACTTGAAGCACTCTCCCCTGTGCAACTTCCCACAATGCTCACATTGGGGGTTCATGTTCTTGCTCCTCTCCACCCTACTATTGCCTCCTACTGTTGTTGTTTTTGCACTAACACTGCCCTTGCTTACTTGATCTTAGCAGAGGCACTACTCCCCGCCTTATTTTGTGTGTGGGAGCTTTTCACACCCCTTTCAGGTATTGGAGCATTCACCCCCTTCCTGGAAGACTACTCTCGGTTCTTCCTCTTATTACTCACCTCATACTTGATATTCTCTAGCTTCTCAGCCTGGAGTGCAGCATATACCAACTATTGGTAGTCACAGAAATTATGGATCAAGATTTTCTCGTTAATCCTCAGATGAAGACCTCCTTTAAACTTATGGAATTTGTCTTCCTCAATTGCCACAATGTTGGTTGCATATCGGGAAAGCTGAGTGAACTTCAGTTTATACTCACTCACACTCATCTCCCTCTGTGTGAGATTTAGAAACTCCCTGGCCTTCTTTTGTACATAAACCCTGGAAGGGTACTTCTTCCTGAACACTTCCACAAAATCTCTCCATGACAACACCGGAGGCATAACCTGACTGTGGGGCACTAATTCCCACTAATGAAGTGCTTCCCCTTGCAACAAGCTAACTGCATAATCCAGCTTCACTTTATCGGAGCACTTCATCTGAAGCAGGACTCTCTCGATCCTCTTCAACCATACTTCAGCCTTCTCCAAATTTGTAGTACCGTTAAATTCTGCAGCCCCATACTTGTGGAGCTTATCATACTACCCACTCCTCTCCACTGGAGCTGGAACCGACACTTGTGACCCTTGTCCCATGGCATAAGTGAAAGCCTGGGCAAAGGCTTGAAAGAACCGTGGATCTGGAGGGTTTGCTTGAGGCATAGGAGGTGGAGGAGGTGGCACTTCATGCTACACACTAGGTGCCTCCGAATTAGGAGCAGATTGTGTCCTAGCATCTTGCTGGACATAGGATTCATCCCTGTTCCCTTGGTGAGAGTGAGATCGAGTCATAGCTCCTCGAGCTCTCTTTCGAGGTGGCATTATCAGTCCTTCAATATAAAACCATTGAAAACCTTTAGTTCATGCAAAACAATTTTCAAAGTATGCAAAACAATTCAAATCGTATAAAACAATATCAAATCATGTGAAACAATTTAAAACAATGCATGTACACTTCATGTCTCAACCTACCCATTTTGTGCTTGGGATACTCCTAAACTTAGTCCTACACTTGGAGCTCAACCTAGACGCTCTGATACCATAAGTTTTGGGACCCCACCCGTACGAGTCACTTGCCCGACATCCTAAGTGACATCCGGACGTGCATCCCATAAGGGTGGTGTGCCCACACCAGTCAATCATCGAGAAGAACTTACTTTTCCTATTTTCGAATAGATTTTGGGAAAGCTTAAATTGGAATTTCAATTATACCTCTTCAGGAAATTTGTTCCCTATTGTCTTAAGTCCCTAATGAAACCAAAATCATTCAATTTTGTTAAAAATCTAAAAGTTATAGCCCAAACATTTTTGGACTGTTTTTGAACTGAAATAGTACACTATGTCTTAGTGACAGAAATTGAAAGTCTTAGGGACTGAATTAAAATTCAATTCCTTTAGATAATTTATAGCTCTATGTCTCTAGCTTATTTAGAAATAATAATAATCTCATTTCGATCTCTACGGGTTAAGATAACATCAAAATGCTGAAGCATATTGAGTAAAAATATCCAACTCACACTCTTCCAACCGATCCCCTCACTTTGATTCAATCAATATTTTTCAAATTAATAAAAAGTTGTAATTTTTTTTGAGAGATAGAAGAATGTGTTAGAAATCCAATGCTTCAAAAGTCAGGTCATTTGGAGGTCGGATGACAAAGTTATGACCAAAAGAGTGAGAGGTGTTTAGGTCTAGGAACACCAACAAAGTCGTGATCGCGCAGAGTCGCGACAGCAAATTTGCGATCGCGACTTGCTTCTTCCTCCTTTGCTTTTCTTCCTCAGACCTGTTTTAGGAAAAGAAGCATAACTTTTACTACAAGTATCGGATTAAGATCATTCAAAGACCTTTTGAAAGAAGACTTCCAGATCTACAACTTCTATTCAGATCATAAAAACACAATGTGCCTGAAAATGGGTCAAAAGTTCGAACGAAAGCAGTTGTCCCGAAAGTCCATCCTAGGCAACATCCCAAAATTCTAATAATCATATCTCTCAACTCCAATGTCAAAAAATTTCATACTATATATCATTGGAAAGCTAGGAAAATAATCAACAATTTCCAAGAAGGCAACTTCATCCAATTCAGCGTAGATCAATACAGTATTTCCCTCAAAGCCAGAACACAAATTCTCACCCTTATGGAAAACTTGAAAAATGCAATGAACAAAATTGACATGCCATCGGCAAAACACAAACGTACTTCATTAACATCAAAATATAAGAGTTTTATAAATTTTTAGTGGGCATTTTCAGCTACAATACATCAATATCTCAAAATGACCAAAATACAAAAAATACATGAACAGTAATTTGCTCAAAATGCAACTAAAGCCTTGTAGTTACAAATATAGCTTAAAAAGCAAAAGATGCAAATTTTGGAGTAATGCCTCGATTCTCTTTTACTCGATCTCATTTTCTTCACCTGCAGATGGGGCAAAAAGGGGGTGAGCTTAAAAGCTCGTAGGTAACAAGTTTATAACGAATAATAAGCAAAACCATTTAAAACGTTCATTGCCATAGAAAATTCTTATTGAATCATAAAACACATGGTTCTTAAATTTTCAACCAAATTCACAAAAAAAACAAATCATGTATGCAACAATCTTGTCAACATATCATAAACATATAAACACATCAAAGTGGTTTGGGTAGGTCCAAAATAGAACGTACTACACATTTCCCATAAGGGTCCTGTGTAGCCGTGAACAGAACGTACTATCGCATTCCCACAAAATGGTTTTGCGTAGTCGTAAACTTATAGGAGTCTGTGAAGGAGCTCCATGCCACTGGTGGGTAGGTGGGAGAAGCCTTTAGGCAAAGTGCACTTGACATACTTAAGGGACCAAACCAAACCCATGTAACATGCATTTCATAACTTGTAAACATGTTGCCCAAATGACACATTTTCAAAACATGTCTTTCATGAACATGAAATATTTCATATGCACTTCCATCATCTTTTTCGCAATTAATCAACCAAATTCAAATGTCAAGCACATTGCAATTTATCAAATCATTCAAAAGAAATAAATGCTAAAATTATAAAGCAATGAAAAATCTTTTTATTTTCTTGACTAAAAAGAAAACATAATGGCTCACTATCCAATTATAAACATGAAACCTACTTTGAAAGCTTTAGTTAGAAATTGGCTTAAGGATGTCTTTTCTCTTGCTCCCCTTGCCTCTCTTGAACCCCTCTTTGATTTCCTTCATAAAAGTCAAAAATCCCATTCAATAGGAATTTTAATTGGAGAACCCACAAGACTTATTCACTAAAATTGATTATAGAATACTTAAACCTATGCATTTCCTAAATTTCATGAACCAAAACCCTTATAAAAATCCAAAGGATTAAAATTGCTCTTACCTTGAATCTTCACCAAATAATGTGATTTTTGGATCAAAAGAAAGCTCTTCCCTTCCTCTTTCTTTTTCCTTTCTTGAGCAACCTCAAACTCTCTGTTTAAGACTAAGAAAAGATGTAACCTAGCCCAAAACTCTATTCTTTACTCAACTTCACCGAAACCTCTCTTTCTCCTTTCTTTCTCTTATTTTCGTTTTTTCTCTTCTTTTCTCTTCCATTTTCGTTTTTCGCTCTTCTAAAATAACAAGACAACAATTCCTTTTCCCATTCTATCTTTAATGAATGCTAAAAGTCCACTTTATCCTTCCTTTAATGCTTTATGATTCTTTTTAACATAGTAACATGCCGAAATTGCCCTCATACGCTCTTTCTACTTTAATTTAATTAACCAATGTAACAAAATCATACTAATATTGGAATAAATAATAATAATTCTATCATGATCCCATAATTCATTCTAATGCAAAAATTCAAATTCCATGCTTACTCCATAAACTATCATGCTTAATTCAACAAAAAAAATTTTGGGGGACAACATCCATAGCACAAGCCACAATCATGTTAGATTTCCAAGGTCTAATAAATCCAAATTAACGGCCAATTGAGTTATGTATGTAACATACCACTCTCATAAAGCATATGCCCGAATGTATTGATAATTATTCGAAAATATAGTCTACGAGGATAGCATGTTAAGAAAATCAAAACAATTCATTACAAAATTCTCAAACATCAAACACAACTTAAGCAAATCAATATTAATTTTGCCCATTTCCTTTACAAAGATGTCCAGTCATAAATGTCTTGCATTTTAGAATTCACACATACATTGTAAAATAGTTGAGTACTATCGACATACAATTTTTAATACAAAAAAACTGAAAACATGTGCAGTTACAACTGATCCTGACCACTAACTCATGTCTAATATAGTAGCTATACTCCAATTAGTCTAACTAGATATTCTATAAATCCTAAAAATCAATAATTCAATTTTGATGAGTTTGTAAACTTAGTGAGTGAACCATCATCTATGTATTCACTCAAGTCAGATTTATAGAGAAAAGACATATTCCAATTCAACAAGTTATACATATCACTTTATATTTCATTTATGCCTTATCAAGAATCATACTTGCATAAGTATATCACAAAACATCCTCATTTACCTTTCAAATGTATTTCAAGCATTTCAATTATTCAAATCAATCAATCATATGATAAGTAAGTAAGTATACGCAAATTCACGTGTGACTATATTCATTTTTATTTTGATATGACCGAGTGCCTATTTACTGTCCTGTATTTTTTGTAGATATTGAGCTCATTTTAGATATTGTCTTGTATCTCTTGTAGATACTGGACTCAATAATAATGGAGCCAGTGGCTCTATATTCACATTTATGAGTTTTAAGCTCTTTTTCAAACTAGTCACTCCAGTCACAACTCCTTTATCTGGTCATGCATTTCAATGTAATACATCGTGCCATATGCCATATTTCATTTACCTTTCATTCTTGTGCGCATTTGTCACACGTATCAATTCATCGGATCTAGTCTAGCAATTCATCAGATATTGTCTGACATTACACATCTAATTTCTCACATTCCATATTCATATGCAAATTGATAGCACTTCTAATACAATCTTGATTAATAAACTCCTCAGACCATCAATGTCCAGAATTATCACATTCATGTCAATAATAGTTCATTATAAAAGGCTAAACACAAACAATTCAGTTATAGTGAGTAAACATCTAAGTTAACTCACAGTACGCTCCAGATTAGCTATTGCCTTGACGATTTGGCAATGTCATATATATATATATATTATGTATACACATACATACATGTGAAAGATTGAATAATCATATATATATATGTATGTATATACATATATATATATATATATCATGTTTCAATGCATGCTCAATTGACTTTCTGGATATGTATCCTTATTCACAATTCTTGATCATTTAAACATCATAGCTTGTACATAGCTAGTTTGTAATTAGGTTAATACCTTAAATACACTTGATCATGCTTAATTCATTAACCATTCATTTACTAACTCTTTTCTAGCATTACAAGTATTCACATAATTCCAAATTTTTCATTCGTTCATTCCTAATGATTTATATCCTTTGGAATACATTTGCATTCATATGAACATATTCATTCATTTAACACTCCTACAATCCAAACTTAGATACATTGACATCAAACAATCTTTTCCTTAAGGTATAACATCAATTAACAACTTCAACTTATCAAACACTTTAATCAATTTATCAACTTATCAACCATCAATCTAGGATTATTTTAAGCTTTAATCAAGTCGAAATACACCAAATTAGAGTGAATTGTCCTTATGTGGTTCAATAATTGCATAAAATAGAAATTACGATTTTAAATCCTCACCCACGATTATGGGGTACCTTCCCACAATTGTGACCATCTATCCACGATCGTAGGATGAGTACCACGATTGTGGACTACCTTTTTTTCCTTCAATTTTCCATATTCACACACCTTAATACCAAATTCAAAACACCTTCATAATAGTCCATTAGTTATACCTCAATTGTACCCTAATTATATTCAATTCCTCATAAATATCATCTTCAATTCTAGCTTAAACTTATACAGTTGACAGCTGACAAATCATTGTCTTTCATGCATCAAAAACCAAACCAAAAACTATCATTGAAACATCATTTCCATAACTTATTTCATCATCAACATCATATATATTTCATTCGAATTCATTCATCATCATCATACTATTAAACCATTCCATAAAGATATGATGTCTACTTACTTGTTAAGCTCTAGTTCCACCTCAAAACATTAAGTTAATCAAGCCTTCCATACTTGCAAGATCATCACAAATTCAGGGTAAAAATGAGTAGGTTTTTAGCAAGGATGGAAGATAACAATCAATTGGTTCTTAAGCTATCCTGTAAAGGGTAAAAGTCTAGCTTTGATGTAGCAATTAAGCAAGGATTAGACCAAAATATAGAGAAGGAAGCTAGGAATAATTTTTAGTGGAGAACAAGGAAGAAGATGAAGAAAGTTCCAGTAGAAACCTTGCCACATTAGCTTCATGCAATTAAGTGCAAGATGTCTTCATATTTTAATGACATATGTCATTATGCATGTATGCCATTTGTCCACTAAGTATGCTGCCATTTGTCTCCTAGTTATTATTCTACATGTCACACATTAGTTGGTCGACTTGTCACTCTATAATTGTTCCATTTGTCAATTAATGACTGGCCCATATGTCACTGATTTAACTATGCCAAATGTCACTCAATTATAGGCTTAATCATCCTAATTTTTCATGTATCAAATATGCTTACCACCTCACATTTTTTCCACGACTAAATGTACATATTAATTTATCAATCTCCCAATCATTACAATTAATTCTGAGTTACTAATTATAATCCATTAATTATTGTCATTGGTAAGCCAAAGTACAAGACATTGGAAAAGCACAATAATATCTCATATCACAATCAATTTAGTTTCATACCTAGGAATATGTCAGTTGAGTGCAGTTTATCTAATTCACAATTTACGTGCGTATACTCATATTATGCATTTGAACACAATTATGAAATCATGTCGTGGATGTACCAATTTCGTTCTATATGATACCCTCATGGGACTCATTAGTCTAACATGTTAAGTCCTTTGACAATTAGAGAGATGAGATGCTACAATGTAGGACCCCAATATTAATAGTTTGGATTTTTTTTTAATAATGATTGAAATTGCGTCAAAAACCAAAAACACAACTTAACAAGAATTTGTCTATCCATACACCACAAAAAATAAAATTCAGCCTTAGATAGTGTACCCATAGAATCTAGACGCCCTGAAAAGTTATATGCTAAAATTTTGTTGGAGTTATGTAAATATAGTGCCCTAGAAAGCAAGTGTATTTACATATAACTTAATTTTCTCCTAGTTACTTTTGTAGTGAAAATATTTATTAATAATAAAATAAAAGAGTTTGGTTTTATTTGTATGAGCATTATATATCTAGTCATAAGGTACCAAGATTCTTTTTTATATAAGAAAAAGTGCTTTAAATCAATAATATTTGACTGTATCTGACAGACAACGATCAAAATCAAGAAAATGAAATAGTCCAATAGGAGGGGCGGAATACAATAATAAACCAGCATGACAAAGACCACACTTAGCAAGATAATCAGCACATCTGTTTGCATCTCGAAAAGTATGTTGAAATTTCATCGCCTGGAATCCCTCACATAATAGTCACCACTATCGCAATGCCTCCCATACAGTAAGAGAAGTTTGATTACCAGTAAGTAATTTATAAGCCTCTAAGGAATCAGTCTCCACATGTAGAAACCAGAGACCTTTAGATAATGCCATGTGAAGTCCTCTAGAAACAGCCAGTAGCTCCGCCTCCAAAATTAAGCAAGACCCCAATCGAATAGAAAAGCCCCTAAGCCAATTATTATGGTCATCTCACAGCAATCGACCAGCTCCTACATTTTTAGAACCATGATGCCGGGACCTATCGTAGTTTAGCTTCACCCACCCAGGTAAGGGAGGAATCCATCTCACTCATCTACTCTCCTGTCTTCCCATGATAGGATTAATCTGTGAACGGATGAGAGAAGCATAAGTAAATAACTTTATATATTTTGCAATGATCGGTCTAACATCAATAGGTATATCCAATCCTTGGCTGAAAATATAGTTATTCCGGCATCTCCACAACAGCCACAGAATCACCCCAAAAAGGTGAGACCAGTTTGCCGCCGAAGATGATAACCATCCCCTGTGCTCCAGATTGGAAAGTATCCAATCTCGCAACCTTGTCAAATAGAACCCTATGAACTCACTAGTAGGCACGAACCGTTCCCATACACTTAGCGCCCAAGGACAATCACGCAGTGCATGTAAAGTGTCCTCCATATTGCCACACCAAACACATCTATCATCTGCCACGTAATGCTTGGGAAAACACAAGCTCATCATTGACAACCGGTTGTGACCAACCAGCCAAAGAAAACAACAAACTTTTTCAAGTCCAGACTAAGTCCAGACTGCTCTCCACATTCTATCATACTCTCCATCATCATCCTCTAGCAGAGAATAAGCAGAATTGACTAAAAAGGAGCTAGTGGGGCTATACTGCCAAACTAACGATCTTCCGAAGTCATATCCACAACTATGCAAGCTATACGATCGATAATAGCACTAGGTAAAAAATGCTGGAAGCGAGATGAGCACCACTCGCCATCAGCTCCAACATAATCACTAACCATTAAATCCATATCATCCTCAGGTACCACCAAATCCCGTACATGTAAAGGGCCAAGATCCTCCTCCCAACTATCCTTCCAAAAGGAGACACGAGAGCCATTACCAATATATTAACGGCAACCCCTAACAAATGAAGGCCACACCTTACACAAAGCACTCCAAGTAACCGAGCAAGATGGCCAAACCTTTGGGACATCATAAAGAACTCCAAACCAGCCATACTTGCGGGCTAAAGTTCTGACTCAGAGAGAATCAGTCTCAATCATAAGCCGCCAGCAGAGCTTAAGCAACAAAGCCTTATTACGCAGCTCAGCTGAGCGAAATCCAAGGCCATCATATTCCTTTTCCCTACAAATACTGGCCCACTCAACCAAATGATTGCCCCTCTTCTTATCTGAAGCACCTTAGACAAATTGTTGGATAACTCTATCTATAGCAGTGATCACTGAAGAAGGCAGGAGACTAGTTTTCATAACATAAGCCAGAATGGTAGCTAAAATTGATTTAGCAAGTGTAGTGCGACCTGTTAAAGACATATGTTTAGCTTTCCACCCCGATAACCTGTCTCTCATCTTCTCAATAATAGGCATATAGAACTCCCTTTTGCCACTATCTTATACTATGTGCACACCAAGATACTGTCCAACAGAATTAGTGTGACGAAAACCCAACCGGCTCCAGATATTGCATTTTAACTTAGATGAAGTATTCTTCGAAAAAATAATAGTGGATTTGGCAGCACTAACCCTTTTCCCCAAGCTCTCGTAGAATCTATTCAAACATTCTTGAATAACATCAGTTTATTCGACAGAAGCTTCAGAAAAAAGAAACAAGTCATCTGCAAAAGACAAGTGCGATAATGGCTCTCCTCGTCTACCCATACAAAACAGCTTCTAGCTTTTTTCTGTAATTGCATTAGCTATAACATGTGTGAGTCTCTCCATGCATAAAAAAAATAGGTAAGGAGACAAAGAATCACCTTGACGTGTTGGTTTATGCCCTACAGTCAATCGCTTTGGTTGCATTTTAGTACAAATTATTTAAAGGCATTATTTATCTTGTACATGTTTAGATGTATATGGTAAAGTCCATGGAATAATTATACATTGAAAATGAAATTATAATGAGATTATAATTGTGAGATTCATATTGCATTTATGTATTATTCCTAAATGTTCCTAGTCATTGTTCT